>VMDO01004370.1:0-126713 GCA_007922755.1 Pedetes capensis
ATTGAATATACCATGGACTGCCAAAAGAACCAACAGATCTGTCCTAGAAGAGGTACAACCAGAGTGCTCCTTGGAAGCAAAAATGGCCAAACTGCGTCTTACATATTTCGGACATGTGGTCAGGAGAGAACAATCCCTGGAGAAGGACATCATGTTTGGAAGAGTGGCAGGTCAACGGAAAAGAGGAAAACCCTCCACCTGATGGATTAACACAGTGTCTGCAACAATGGGCTTAAACATAAATAAGATTGTTTGCCTAGCACAGAATCGGCAAGTGTTTCGATCTGCTGTACATAGGGTCGCTATGAGTCGGACTTGACTCGATGGCACCTAACAACAACAACAAGAACTGTGTATCATGAACTCTTCTGAATGTTTAAAATGTATTACCTCATTTAGTCTTTACAACAATCTGTGGAGGTAGTAGTATAATCATAATTTTATAATAAAGATGAAACAGATGAGTAACTTATCCAAGATTACTAATGAGTGGTGGAACAGAAATTTCAGACTAGGTAATATGGTTTTAGACTCCTACCTCTTTTCCACCCACTATTCCCTTTCAAAGAAAAGCCAATAGGTTATCTCAACTTGAAAATCCTGAAGGTAACAAAGAAATTTTGCAATTTTCATTCTGTTGTCCACACACAAATTACTAAGAAAAATAGTTTTTAATTAGTGAATTTCTTTTGTTTTCCATGAATTATTTATTAGACTGTGTTTTTAGAACTTTTATAAAAGCGTCTTTTGGAACTTCAATGTTGCCAATCTTCCTCAGCTTTTTTTTTCCTTCTGCTTGTCTCTTCAAAAGTTTCATTTTTCGAGTAATATCACCACCATACTGAAAAATATTTCCAAAAGTTACAAGTCCAAACACTCTACAGAAAAATGACTATACAAATACACAGATGCGGTAATACAACCCTAACAGTCTTACCAAACTGTTATCTTTGAGGTAGACATTTGCAAAATTATCTAGTCTCTTTGCTAACAGATCCTAATTTTATAACCTTCTCAGAAACATTATAAAGGCTTTATTTATTTATTTATTTAAGATGGAACTGAAGATCCCCATGGAAACCTGGTAGTATAATGTGCATGTCAAGGAAGAATTGTCAATCACATTACTGATTCTAGGCATGGAATTTTGGATTATATAGTTACAATCTAACTCACACAGGTACAATGTGCCAAAAACTACACTAGGCATTTATTAAAGAATCATCTAGTTCCCACAATAACTGGCATTATCCCTCAGACAATAAACTCTGGCAAAGCAATGTAGAAGAGGTGGATTTTAATTCCCATACTCTTCTCATGGTAAGACACAGTCACTATCTTCCATTTTTCATTATGTATTTGACCAATAAAATATGTTGCCCAGATCATGGAAATAACTATTATAAAAGCCTCCCTTAAATAGTATTGTATATATGGAAATTTTTGTAAGATGAAAAAATATGCCAGATGCCATGGGGCACATCTATAATACCACTGACTTGGGAGGCTGACGCAGGAAGATCGTGAGTTCAAGGCCAGAGGCAGGTTGCGTAACTTAGTGAGACTCTGTCTCAAAATAATATATAAAAAAGTGGGCTTGGAGTGTAGCTCAGTGGCAGAGCAATTGGAAAGAATGTAAGAGACCCTGGGTTCAATCCCTAGAACCGCAAAACAAAAAAATATATTTAAGAATATGGTCAAAATGAACCATAAACTATAGTCAAGCTGAAATGTACCTATTTAAAAAGAAAACCTGGGGATGAAATAAAGAGTATATAAAAACCAACAACAGAAATAATGTATTATACCCCTTTGATTTTAAACCTACAAAATAGATCACAAAGTAAAATAAATGCAGCAAGATACGTACACATTTTGCCAAAACATTTTTCCTGTAGGCTTTCACACTGTAAAAGAAAATTTTCTTTAAGTGCATAATTTCATTATAGTGTTTAAAAGTACTTTATTTCCAAAAACAATTTCCCCTCTACTAAAAGAAAATATTTTAATAATTAGGCCCATTACTCAGGTAAAACTGCTAAGTACATAATTAGATGCCTCAAATGCTTTTTATTTTCATGTACTTAACATAAATGGGCAAGTAAATTCAATATGATTATCAACATACAGTTTATTAAAACAGTGTAGGCTTGTGGTTGTCTGGCTTGATCATGCTAAATTTGATGATGTGTGACCTTTATTAAAGAATTATATCAGGTTATTTCTGCCTCAGCTTAGAAATACTGCTACCACTTCAAAAGATTTAAAAATGGCTATTATCTCATTAATATGTGGGTGGAGTGATTAATAAGGTAAAGAATATATCACTACATTTAGGCTTTTATAAATCCCATCTCAAGGCAAACTATACTTAATATATTTATCCCATCAGTCATATTACTGTAATATTTCAAAAAAATTTCCAGATCACTCTAATTTTGAGAAATAGCTCCCTTTAAAGGTATTCTTTAAGATATAGAACGTATTTTTTTTCCTTAAGTATACTCAACACAATTATGTTAGAATGACTGTTTGCTAATTGCTTTAAAAAAAAAACTGTACATTCCAGATGTTTCTGATTGTCAACTCCACTCTGCCTAATCTCTGAGTTTTTTTTTTTTATGGAACATCAAATAACTAAAGCCAAATATTATATAATATATATATATATATATATATGTATATATATATATATATATAAATTATAGTTGTATTTCACCACTATTGATACACTAGGTTTGGATTAAGCTAGAATTCAATAGCAATTTCTACCTTTTTATAATTGAATAGATATTTCTATTTCCAGAAGTTTTAGGATTAACAAGGCTGGGAAGAGGGAAGTGCTGCTAGAGACAGAAGTGCTACAAGTGACTTCTTGTACTCGCTGAAGAGCAAAGCAGCTTTTCAATGTTCTGATTTATATATTACATGTCATGGCAAAGATTAGTTTCCTACAGAAATTATCCTATCTTCCATGTCTCCTATAACCCATGTGAGGTCCCTAATCTAGAATGAGAAGCCTATAATGATATTCATATTCTTCTCTGATTTACAACCACTCTAGCTCTGGGGAAGTGATATTAAATGCTTCAGATAAAAAATTTTAATATATTCTTTGAGGTTCAGCTGCTATAACCTATAATCCACCTGGACAGATTATATGACTGGATAAATGCTTACTCAGGAAATTCAATATAGTCACTTAATAGAAATGAGTGGAAATTCTTCAGACCTACAAATACTGTATTAATTGTAAATATCATCATTCAATGGTGTATCTAAGAATTCAAAGTAGTAGTCATTACTTAAATCAGGGGAATTGAGATTCAGTTAGCTCTATCATATTGTTTCTACAAGTAAGAATAAAGTTTAGGTCAATGTTAAGATTTTAATATTTTTTTATTTTTCTAGATATGTTGTTGTTGTTGTTGTTAGGTGCCTTCAAGTTGTATCCGACTCATAGTGACCCTCATAGGGTTTGCAATGGCTGACTGTTTTGGGATTGCCTCAGGAATGGATTGCCATGTCCTTCTCCCATTTTTGTGGTGCTGGGAATCGAACTTGGGACCTCAGAGACTGCAGAGCAGTGCTCTACCAACTGAGCTAAATCCCAGCCCCTTTCTAGATATATCACTTCTAAAAGGAGCCTGGGAACAAAAGTGAATTTCAACTCACGTTTCTCTTGCAATGACTTTACTTCCAATAGCAGCTTGAATTGCTATCTCAAACAGCTGTCGAGGAAGAGAATCTTTCAGACGTTCACATATGGTTTTGCCAACAGAGTATGCTTTATCTCTGAGTCAGAAAAACAAAATTATTTACAAATCCTAAATAAGAATATTTAAAGTATCTTTTTAGTCCATGGACTTAACCAATGTACAGATGATTTTTAGAGGGTCAAATAGAACTCATTTATTATAAACATCTCTTAATCTGATTTAGAAAAATAATATATAATCTATTATATAAATTTTAGAAATATATGCATCAGAGGGAAAATACTTTTTTTTTGGCATCTGCGGGATCTAACCTAAGCTCTTACACATGCTAAGCAAGCACTCTACCATTGAGCCACATCCCCAACCTAAAAACACATTCTGATGCCTTTTCCGCACCCACAGAAAATCACTATTAACATTTTTGAGGGGAGAAGAGGCAGCACTGGAAGGTTGAAGCAGGGCCTCATGCATGTTAGGCAAGTTGTCTACCACTCCCACCCACTTTTTAATTTTTATTCTGAGACAGGGTCTCACTAAGGTGCACAGGCTGCCTCTGGCCTTAAACTTGAGTTCTCCCTGCCTTAACCACTCAGAGTCACTGGAATTACAAGCGTGCACACTACAGGGCCTGGCTACTTTTCTGAATGTTTATTTAAAACACATATCCTTCTAGTAATTTTTCTGCATATGTTTATTTGTTTTTTTTTTTTTTAGTTAGATCAGAGTGCATATAACCTCTCTTCCTAATAGGCATTTTTCTATATCACTAAATATCAATCCATAATACAGGGTTTTTGTGTGTTTGTTTGCAGTAGTAGGGGCCTGAACCTAGGGTTTTATGCATACATTGTAAGTTCTATACCTCTGAATTGCCCCTAACCCCCTTTTTTAATCTTGAGAACAGGGTCTTGTTAAGTTACACACGTTGCCTCTGGCCTTGAACTTGCAATCCTCCTGCCTCTGCCCTCCAAGTCACTGGGATTACAGGTGCTTGCTGCTGTACCTGGCTCATAATATAGTTTTAATGACTTAAAATATAAGTTACATGGATGTTCCATAATTTAACCAACCCTGCTCGTTGAGGAACATGTACAGCATTTGAGTTTTCATTACTGTAGTTTTTTATTAATATAAAAACTTTTTGAGCCACGTGTGGTGGTACATGCCTGTAATCCCAGCAGCCCGGGAGGCAGAGACAGGAGGATCACAAGTTCGAGACCAGAGGCAGTCTGTGTAACTTAGCAAGACCCTGTCTCAAAAAGTAAAAAAATGGGCTGGAGGTGCAGCTCAGTGGTCCAGCACTTGCAAAGCATGCAAGTACGAGGCCCTGGGTTCAACCCCCAAGTGCCGGAAAAAAAAAAAAAAAACCAAAAACCAAAAACCAAAAACTTTTTGGTTCTCAATCTTAAAACCATCATTAATTATAAAGTTTAAAAAAATATTGTATTGTACTTTAACCTGGTAAGGGAAACATTTCTTTCTCATGATACTATTGTTTTTGGCATTATAACTTTATACTCCCTTTATATTTTTAGTAGTCTGTAAAGAAGTGTGAAAAAGCAATAGAAGGAAAAATTTAGTAGAGTGAAATCTATTTTAATTACCTGTAAAAGATTCCAGATTATACCTGCGCAAATAAAAACGAGCAACCAACAACTAAAGAAAAACATGCCAAAAATGATTATTTTCACATTTTATCATTAGTTGCTATTCAACTTACTTGTGTACAACAGTTACTAACTCCTCTATAGGATTTCCATTCAGTAGAATATCCATTTTTACAAGCTCTGCAGTCTGGTAGCCTGCATCTTCATAATCAAAACTAACAAGGAAAAAAGTACAAGTAATAAACATTATAACTTCCTGGAAATCCATCCTTCCTCCCTCCTGTCCTTCCTTCTTTCCTTCTTTCCTTCCTTCCTTCCTACCTTCCCCCTCTCTTTCTTTCTTTCTAAATGAGTTAATACATTAACACATTTGAAGCAGTGCTTAGTACCTACTATTTAGAATGCAGTACAGCCTAGCACATACAAGCATTTAGGTTTAGCTAATACTATTAATATAGTGAAAGCTTACAATACTAGTTGAAACTGACATGTTTAAGTGTTTAACTTATAAAACTGAAGTCTGACATGAAAGACATTTCAATTATGCTTACAAGTCTCACCAATTATGCACCATAACCTATATACTCCTATCAGCTTCACTCCTCTGGGATACAAAATGATATTTTATAACAACGCTTATTTCTGAGAACACCAAGTTATTACAGTACTCAAAATGTAGGTGCACACTTAGCATTTTTATAAAGTAAATGTGTATATTTTGTAAATGTAAATACATGCTCTGGGTGTCATAGAACACATAAATATAAAAAGTGTCACACAGCTCACAGTTGCTTTATGAAATTATGTACAATTCTTAACAAAAATTCACAACAAAAATACAACTTACAGAGTTTGATACGTGTATTTCATTAAAAGACTAATAGTTTAATGATGAATCAAAAGTTTTTCTCATGTAAGCAAATGGTAAGTACCTGTAACACCCATAAGATTGTTCAAAGCCTTTCTGACCTTACAATTTTCAACTATTTTTAAGAGAGCTGAGATAGGAATGTTAGTATATTCGTAGTAGGATATTAGTATATTTGTACTTGTCAATAATTTTTAAAACTTATTCAGCTTTTGAGATTCTATTAGTTTTTTACCTAGCATATCCAGAGGATAAGGATTTCAAAGAGTCATAAAAATCTACAACAATTTCATTCAAAGGGAAGAGGTATTTAAGCATAACTCTATTTTGATCAATAAACATCATATTTTTCTGAACTGCTCTTCGAGCCTGAGAAAAGAAAGAAAAAAATAGGTTTGGTAACTTACTCAAATATTGAACTAAAGTGATACAGACAGATATCAATTATCAAGTTACAAATACTATCAATAAAGGGTGGACAAAATGAAGGAATATTTATTATGAACATTTTTTTTTTTTTGCATGACTTGGGGGTTGCATCGAGAGTCTTTTGCATGCTAGCTAAGTTCTGTAGCACCGAAGCTACCACCTTTTTCTTTTTCTTTTTTTAAATTTTGAGACAGGGTCTTGCTAAGTTACACAGGCTGCCTCTGGCCTCACACTCACAATCCTCCTGCCTCAGCTTCCCAAGTCGTTGGCATTAAAGGCAGGAGCCATGGTACATGACTAAAAACAATACTTTTTAATATAGGAAGTACTAATCATTTTGTATTTCAAGTACATTATGCTTGCTACAAACGCTTTTAATACCTGTCTTTATCTAACACATTTCATCTGGCAAGAAGTCAAATGACAAGGTTAGAGCCCCCAGATGTTATTTTTTTTAACAGATAAATTAGGTTCAGAGAAGTTAACTGACTGATGAAACTTACCATCTAAGTTGTGAGAACAGAATTAAAACTCAAATATTCTAGTCACCATTTGACACACTTTACAATATGTGTCCAAGTGTTACAATAAGTATTTTTTAAGGAACATGATTATATCCCAATTGTGGATTAAACAATTTATTCCAATATAGAAGAAAAAGAAATAAAAATTGATGATACCTTCCAATCTAGGGTCCATGAAGTTTTATCATTATTTTTTAAACTATATTCAAGTACTCAAAAATGCTAAAACAATCATACTTTTACCTCCTTCAGGATAATTATTAAATTTCTTTCCTTTGGGCTAAAATACCAATTCAGTAATTTAACACAGATGATCAAAAATATTATGTTTCTCTTATTTAAAATCAAAATAGTTTAAAAAGTATATGTATCTATACTACATCTCTCTATGGATATACATAGTTTTATATATATACATATAAATGAAAATCTCATTAAATTATTAAATTCAGTTTGCTTAATAGAAGGAAATCTTTCAAAAAATGAGTTGGAAACTGTTTCAAAATACTTAGACCCACTTTTCAATTAAACTGCATTACATTTCTACCTGGCAGAGCACCATTATTTTTCCAGTGTATTCATCTGGTGTGATAATAGTACCCAAAACAAGTGGCTCCAAATATTCTGTTACTTTTGACTTATCGGGGAACTGTGCAGGGTTGATGATTGTGATTTCCTTTTCTCTATACTCCTGAAAATTAGAAAAGTCATTAAGAATTAATAAATAATAATTAACATATTTTTGTTTCTTAAAAATTTGCTTTTAACTTATGCTATGCTATGAGTCGGACCCTGGGGCTGGGGTTTAGCTCAGTTGGTAGAGTTCTGCTCTGCACTCTCTGAGGAACTGAGTTTGATTCCTTGCACCACAAAAATGAGAGCACTTGGCAATCCACCGCCGAAACAATCCTGAAAACAATCAGCCGTTGAAAACCCTCTGAGGGTTGCTATGAGTGAGACCAGAATTGATGGCACCTAACAACATCATCATGAGTAGGACCCAACTCAATAGCGCCTAACAAAGATGATGACGAATATTTTGTTATTGAATTTATTACAATAAAAATATAAATGAATTCCTAAAGGCTAGAATATTCTCCTACCATGCTTTTCCTTAAAAAAAAATTCTAATTGTAATCATACTGGTGGTGGTTAGGTGCCATCCATTCGGTTGGACTCACAGGGACCCTATGTACTACAGAATAAAACATTCCCCTATTCTGTGCCAGGCACATGATTTTTTTTATGTTTAGGCCCACCACTGCAGCCACTGTACCAATCCATCTATTTGAGGGTCTTCATTTTTTTCCAACTCCATTTATCATGAAGTTGCAAACTGAAGCAGTTGTAAGGCTTTTGGTTTTGAAGAGGGACCAATCCCTGTAGAAGGACATCATGTTTTGGAGAGTGAACAGGTCAATGAAAAAAAGGAAAACCCTCAACTGGATGGATTTACCCCTTTCCTACAATAGGCTTAAACATAGAAAAGATCATGTACGAGGCACACAGTCAGGGCATGTTTCATTCTGTTGTACATAGGGTTGCTATGAGTCAGACCCAACTTGACAGAACCTAACAAAAACAACATTAATAGTTGTTTAAAATTAATAAATTCTCCCTCAGATGGAAATACAATATTATCTCAATTATTACATTGAAATGTAAAACTTCCCACAGCCCCAGGAATGAATGCTTCATTTTTTGTAAAAGAAATTACTTATAACCAGAAGTACATTTTCCATCTTAGTGCTGAATATAGAACAGTACTTCCATTACTAATTCTACTTTTTGCTATCATTAACAGAGTAATTTTGATAATGTGGAGATCAAGAAAAATAATGCATAGATTAGTTTTCAAAACAAGTTCCTCATTAATAATTATAAGGCAATTTAATTTTTATTATTACTTCTTATTGTTGTTAGGCACAGTTGAGTTGGGTCCAACTCATAGTGACCCTCATAGGGTTTTCAGTGACCGATTGTTTCAGGATTACTTCAGCAGTGGATTGACACATCCTCACTGTTTTTACAGTGCTGGGGATCAAACCTGGGTCCTCAGAGAGAGAAGAGCAGCACTCTATCAACCGAGCTAAACCCCAGCCCCTTATTACTACTAATGAATAATAAATATTTAATTTTAATAGCTATTCATGTACTAGTATACTAAAGTTTCTCTTGCATTATGCATACATACATACATGCACGTATTTATTAAGTTTTCCCTTTTATGCTGATAAAAAAACAGTACTAAATATTACAGGCCTGCAGCCGTAGCCCTGTGGCATCCGATCCTGTCAAATCTCGGAAGCTAAGCAGGGTCGGGCCTGGTTAGTACTTGGATGGGAGACCGCCAGGGAACACCAGATACTGTAGGCTTGGGAGAAGGACCTGGCAACCCCCTCCCAAAAATCAATCTGCCATTGAAAACCCTATGAACAGCAGAGAAGCACTGATAATAGTGTTTCACCTGTTGTATACAGGGTCGCTATGAGTCGGATACCGACTCGACAGCACCTAACAACAACAACAACAACAACAAATATTACAGTACCTTTATCAATTTTGTTGATGAAAGGACGGCTTTGTATGGAACTGTAGGGGTTGTTAAAATAACAGTTGTATTATATTCTTGTTCTAGTCTCTGGTTGAAAACTTCCATATGCAAGAGTCCAAGAAATCCCAACCTGTGGGAGTAAAAAGACAACTCCAAATTGTTTATGTCCCATTGGTTCTATTTTCTTTGATGGAACACATTGTTACTTTGTAGGAAAGGGGCAGAATAAAAAAGTCACTCAAACAATTCACATAATTAAATGCCTGCATAATTTGATAAAGTAAGATTCAAATCTTCCATTAGGAATCTATTTTAAATTACTATGAAACTTATCCATGAAATGTGAATCCACAGTGTGAAATAGGCCAACATAATGTGTTTTAGTTCATTTTTCTCATATAAACTGATCTTCAGAAATATTCAACAGCATTATAGCATTTAAACTTTACTTTCCTATAAAAACATGACTCTACAATGTGAATGAATCTTACCTCCAGCCAGCACCCAGGGCAAGACTACTATCCCGATGAACTGTCACACTGGAGTCATTTAAAGTCAGTTTTTCTATAGCACTCTTCAAGTTATTATATTCCGATTGGTCTATGGGATACATTCCTGGAGAGACAAAGATGTCTTGCTGTCACATGTGATAAGGTGCCTATAGACTAAATCTATTATGTAGTATGCCAAGTTCAAAATTAAATATTTAGCATTTATGTTACTTTCCTATATTTTATTGACCAAAATATTGGTTTGCTAAATTTCTAACAATATTAAGTTAAATTGTTTGCAAAGTATTTTGCAAGTCATTAGCCTTAATGAATATACAATTGGGGTCCCACTCAAAACAATGTTTTCATGCTTTTGCAGAAATATAGAGGGAACACAAGAAGATGGGAAGTAGGCCTACTCACAATTAGGAGAATTATATTTATTTCAAAAAACAAAAGCACAACCACAAAATAGTAGGTAAGAAATAAGAGCATAAATGAAAACTTCACTGAACTCTTAATTCTCTAGGGCAAACTATCCACTAAAACTTTTAGATACTTATTGACAAAAACTGTGGGAGGTACTACTGATTCCTCAGATTCTCTTTCCACTCATCCCTACGAAGTACACACCTTGCAAGCCCAACAAAATCCAAATGACTGACTGCTCAAACATGGGGTAACCCCCAATGAGACAAATTACAGGGAGAAAATCAAAGGGCTACATACCCAGTATAGAGTAACCTAATGCCCTTCAATCAGGTTTTCCTTTTCCAAGATGTCTCTAATACCACACAGTAGTAAAAAAGGTTCTGAAGTTATACATACTTGGGGCTATACTATTCTGTCATGTCGACACTAGGTCAGTGCACTATTTAAGAAAAGCCAGCTAAGAAGAGGGCATTCAATGTCTCCTGATAACTGGCAATATAATATCTTGATTAGAAAAATATTACAAATATTATAATGGACTAAATCCCTAGAGGCACAAGAATGAAATTCCTATTATCAAGCTCTCTTATATATCAGCTTATTTTTTAAGGTATCCTAAATGATCTGTAAAAGATTCATCATGTATCTGACATTACAAATATATAAATAGAAATAGCACCCACGCACACAAATGAAATGACAACAGAGTATTCTGTCATTAGTAATTATTTGAAATAACCAAAATGTCTATTTATCTTCAAATAAGTTTCCTTTCATTGGAGAGACAGACTTAGTTTAAAAATATACTGGCTCTCAACCTTTGAATTTGTGAGCTCCTCACCTGCAAATACCATTGGTTTCGCGGATTTAAACCCAGGCAAGGGCTCCACTGGATGATTATGTAAGTATAATGTATCTCCTATTTGCGCTTCAGTGACATTTTTCATCCCAGCAATCAGATAGCCCACCTGTCCTGCATATCTAAATAAAATTATGATATGCAAATATTTACTGCTTTAATGTTTCAAGTGCATATTCATAATTATGCCTGCCCTGGAAACTATCACATACTTTCCAAACAAAACTTCATCAAACTACAAGTGCCCCATATCTGTTCTCAACCTGTAAACGTCATAGGCAAAAGAACACACATACACCATTTCTTCTTCATTACCCTAAAAACTCTACATAAGCCTACAGCCTTTTTCATGATTCCTTTTGCAAATTAAACAGTTTCTAAAATATAAACGCAATGAGTTTCACTGTTTAAAGGCAAAGCATACTACTTGTAGTGTTTATTAATCAGTAGCTACACATATTCCTTCACAAAGAAAATAAATTGTAAATTTTTAACCAAGCAGAAAAATATGAGCTCTGAATAAACCTGGTATGTATCTGATATTCATAGGAAAAGAGCATATTTCAAGACTTCAGACTTTTATCTTAGTTTTAAAAAAAATTCACTACATAGTAACAAACTAATTTACATGTAGGATGAGGTACATCCTTAAATGAAGATGGAATAGTGTTTACATATGGGAAAATATAAATAGGCTTGAGCAATATTTGTGAAATTAAAATAGACTTTCTGACTCAAGTAAAAAGTGTAATAAATACCACAATGGTTTTTAGACATACCACATGAGACCCTCAAATCTGATCTACACAGTCATCTAGTTCAATACCTTAATTTTTACAAATGAGGAAACAGCACCTTAGAAACTTCAAACTCTGTATCCTAGATCATGTCCAATTAAAATCTAACATGTTGTTGTTAGATCTAACATGCCGTCAAGTCAGTATCTGACTCATAACAACCCTCATAAGGTTTTCAATGGTTGACTGTTTCGGGATTGCCTTGGGAGTGGACTGCCAGGTCCTTCTCCCATTTTTGCGGTGCTGGGAATTGAACTCAGGACCTCAGAGACTGCAGCGCAGTGCTCTACCAACTGAGCTAACTCCCAGCCCATAAAATCTAACATGTAGTAGGCATTTAATAATTATTTTATAAGTAAACCCAAATCTGTTTTTCTAACGCACACTACCTTACTAATTCCACTTCACATGAATTTTAATTAATTGAGGTTGTACCATGAAGCCCATACTAAAAAAAGAGAATGGCCAAATTTCTATACTATGTTTATGATGTAATGAAACTAAATGTCAAAAAAAAAAAAAAAAACCCCACAAAACCTCAATACACTAATGGGTGGAGAAAACTCTTTCACTGTCCGATTAAAAAGAAAAAAGAACCTCAATCCACACAGGATAATGAAATCAGTTAGGACTAATCATGTAGAATAAAAATCTATCATATTTTATATTCATAAGGTTTCCTACCATTCTTCCCAAGAGATGATTTTGACAGAGCATTTGCCAAACAGGTGCATTAAATAATCACTGACCAAACTGTCAATTAATTGTCAATTAATTGTCAATTAACTGACCAAATTGTCAACATTCTAAGCACTTGAGAAAGAAGCAGAAGTAGAAATATAGTATACAAACATATTTTAGTTATTAGAGATTACTTACAATTTATGTGTTGATTGCTCATTAGGATTCAAAACTCCTACTTCATTAACTTCGTATGT
Organism: Pedetes capensis; assembly: GCA_007922755.1. NCBI lineage: Eukaryota > Metazoa > Chordata > Mammalia > Rodentia > Pedetidae > Pedetes > Pedetes capensis. The sequence continues at coordinate 13,219 of VMDO01004370.1, forward strand.
CTTTTGAGTATGTGCAGATATAATTTTATCTCCTTTGGAAACCACTCCATCAAATAATGCTACATTGGCTATTACACCTCTATACTGGTCAAAAGTGGAATCAAACACCAAAGCTCTCAGTGGATTTTTGCGATGCGCATTAGGACTATTAAATATAAGTTAAAAAGAATACATAAATACTAAATTAAAATATTAATAAAATTCCTATTTTCAAGTATGGTTAATTTACTCTAGTTTTGAGAAAGGTTGTTACTTAACAGTCAAAATAAAAAGATATTTCTATAAAATATAGTATATTACACTTAATAAAATAAATGACCATTCTTAAATTATTTATGAACATATTTGTTCATTATACAGTAAAGGCCAATTACCCATGAATTTAAGTCCATTTATTATGATTACCAAGAAGGGATCCCTGTTACCCTTGCTTTTTCTTTTACTGTGACTGTTTATTATTTTATCATTAAAAGCAAAAATTTATTCCCACTCAGTGTAAGAATATTGTTCATATCCACTAAGTTAAAATAACAGATCAAACTGGTGATCTTTGAATGATTAAATGTACGTAAATAGTATAAAAGTAGCAAAATACTTACGGAGGTATTCTTTCAATAACTGCTTGAAGAACACTTTCAACATTTGTTCCAAGTTTAGCCGAAATCTGAAAATATACATTGAAAAATCTAAAAATACATATTTCATATACATTTTAAAATATACATTTAAAGTCAATACTATACTTTTCTATCCTGGTGGCTTGTGATTTATGATCAAAAGGAAGAAAGCTGGGTGCCATTGTGCATGCTTGTAATTCCAGGTGACTTGTAAAGTTGAGGCTCCTAGGAAGATTAATCACAGGTTCAAGCCAGAGGCAGCCTGCATAACTTTGTGGGACTGTATCTCAAAGTAAAACATAGAAAAAGAGCTGGGAGTGTGGTGGTTCAGTAGTGGAGTGGAGTGCTTTCCTGGCATGCATAAGGCCTGGTTCAACCTCCAGTACAAAAAAAAAGAAAGAAAGAAAGAAAAAAAGGAAGAAAGAATTCTAACAATTATCTGTGTTTGAATACAGCAAAAGGGAAAGCACAAAGTAAACAGTGTACTGAAAAATACCTCTTTCTTTTAGCAGATAGATGGGTTTTATAGTTGTAGGATTAAAATTCAAGAGCATTGTTATTATGGTTTTGAGGGAGTAATGGGTTAAGAGTACAAAAGAATGAGAGTAACAATCATGTCTCATACATGGACTATATGACACTGACCAATACCAACTTCCTTGAAATTCAATTTCTTCATCCGAAAAATGAAGTGATTATTCATATTCAGTCTAAATATCAGGCCATTGTATAGATAAAATTAAAAATATATGTGGATGGCATGTAGCTATAAGGGATATTACTATTTTGTTCTCATGTCTGTTTCCTAGTAAATTCACATTACTGAGAGAAAAATTTCATGACCTTCCTTTAAACCCATCCACTTTCTACTCTGAGCAGTTCACTTTCAGTTCATGACTTTGCTTCCTACTTTATTAAGAAAATAGAAAACACCAAAAACTCCCTCTTCCAAACATACAAACCAATGCGCACCTTTCCAACAGCTTTTCCACCTTCTCTTGTCACAATCTGAGAATTATTTGTACTTCTCTGAATAGTCAGTCCTTCCACACTTCTCAATCCTATTCTTTCTAACTACTCTGAGGTTCTTACTCACAGCATCCTATACAATAATACAATCTGTTCTCCAGGTCCTCTTTAACTACATTTTCTCCCTAGAAAATCAAATTCATTTCCACAGCTTTAAATAGCAAATGTCTGCTGGTAGCACTTCATTACCTACCTTTGATCAACAGCTTTCCATGAAAGCCAAAATTGTGCATTTATGGGATATCTCTTTTTGGACATTTAATAGGCATTTCAAACTATGTGCAAACTGAGCTCTTCATTTACCCCTACATCTTTTCTTCCCCTGTCTTCTCCATGTTAATAAATGATAACATCATTCAACCAGTTGTTCAAACCCAAAGCCATCTGGATTTTCCCTTTTTTTCACTTCTTTACATGTAATTCATCAACTAATCATATTGTACCTATAAAATAATCATCAAATTTGTTTGTTTACCAATGTCTCCAGCACAAACTTAGCCATTTCAATTTTGTACTTGGGATACTGTTACCTGGTCTGCCTGCTCTTCAGGCAACTGGATCAGTTTATTTTCCTCTCTTTCTTTAAAACCCTTTCATTATCTTAGAATAATTTTCAGTCTCCTTAGCACAGTAATAGAATCCTAGCTTCACTTGTATCCTGCATTCCCATCCCTACAAAGTCACCTGATCTAACTTGCCTCTTTTTCTATTCTTTCAACATGCCAAATCTTGTCCTAATTTAGGGCCTCTGTTCTTGTTCTTTCCTCTACCTTGAATGCTTTTGTAAAAACTCTTCCTTCAGATCTCAGTTTTTAGGACAGAACCTTTGCCTGAGCTACCCATGTCATAGCATTTAAGAACAAAGACCTTTCCATTGTTAAGTATGGTATTTCATCTAAACAACACAATGTATGGAACAAATTATCCATTCAAAAATTCCCATTCTTTCTTCTTTGTTTACTTATATTCACTGCCTCTCCAGGAAAAGGTAGAGTTCTTATCTGCTTTGTGTATTGCCATACTTCTTAATGATGTATACAAAACAAGTATCTGAATGAATTTTGTGATGATTAAAATCAGAATAATTGTATTTTAAAATAACAAAATCCAAGATATTAAAACCATAATTCCATCTGACTGCCTTATAATGAGGTCTCTCCTCTCTGAAGAAAAATCATTAAATAATATGTATTACATTCAGAAAGAAAATTGTTACTTTATTCAGCTATTACCAGGTTGTATGTAATCACCCATTGTGTTTTGGACTTGAAAACACTTTACCACCTGAAATTTATTGTTTCAAAAAGCAATAAACTGAGAAGAGAATGTTAGGTTGCTACTATGATATAGTACACTACCATGTAGCATAACAGTTTGGTGGTGGCTATTTAATAATCAAACTATCATTTGAAAGGTATATTTAAAATGGTATGAATTGTGACAAAAATCAGTCATTTCTTAACATTACTATCGTGAGCTTTTTCATAAAATAGGTTTTTGCAAACTCCGAATGATATATACATATGCTTTGAAATTAGTTTGAACTTGCTCTTCAAAGATAGTATTTCCACAGAGGTTAAATACCATACAAGAAGTAATAACACTGCTATGAGTTCCAAAGGCCTATGTTTTAGTCCTGTCACACTGACTAACTAAACCTATAATTTTAAGAAAGTGATAAAAATCTTGAAGGCTTGGTTGCTTTAAATGTAACACAATTTCTGTATGTCTTCATAATATGAGTTCTGCTGAGAATCCAATAAAATAATAGTAAGAGAACACTGTAAAACTATAAAAACATTATATAATTCCAGGGAACCAAATACCATGAAGTTTCACTTAGGCTAATTACCTGAGATTTTAAAAATTATAATCACCAGTCTTCAAGAAAAGTTGTTTTACCTTAATACATTCATCACTGGGAATATCAAACACTTTTTCAACTTGTCGTTCAACTCTTTCAGGATCAGCATTCTTCAGATCTATCTTAAAAATAAAAATCTGCTATGTTAGTATAATACAAATAAAATGCATTAACAACATCTGTAGATAGTTAAAAGACCCTTCTATGATTTTTTTTCCAAAAGAATTAAAATAATCTATACATAAGAAAGCCTGCAGCAGTAGCCCTGTGGCATCCGATCCCGTCAGATCTCGGAAGCTAAGCAGGGTCAGGCCTGGTTAGTACCTGGATGGGAGACCGCCTGGGAACACCAGAAGCTGTAGGCTTGGGAGAAGGACCTGGCAACCCCCTCCCAAACATCAACCTGCCATTGAAAACCCTATGAACAGCAGAGAAGCACTGACAATACTGTTTCCCCTGTTGTACAGAGGGTTGCTATGAGTCGGATACCGACTCGAGGGCATCTAACAACAACAATATACATAAGAAATGCAATTTTAACAAGCATGACTACCGAAAAACAGAAGTCAAGCAGCAGAGAAGGCAAAAAATGTAAGTAGGGTAGAAAAGTACAGTTATAACTTATCAATTAGCACCATGTGAACCAACTTTAAAAGTTATATTAAACATAACATGAAGTCTGGCAATAAGCAACCCTGATCCTTTTACACTTAACCCCAGTATCAAGAGATATAATGTAATGCAAATTTTAAAATTAAAATTCCTAATTTATTGATTTTAAAATATGAAGTTGAGATTTACACAAACCTCAGTTTAGCAGTGAACTGTTTCATGGGTTGTATTATTTCTTTTCCTATGTACAGTTTAGTGTGACTGCCATGTTTTGTCTGCCCTGTACCCCTTTCCTACAGAATGGCTTTCCCTCACCACACGTAATTCAGAGGACCTATCTTCTCAACTATGCGCAAAGGTACAGAATTTGATCTACAATTTTGTCACCTGAAACTCAAAGAGATAAATCTGATATAATGAATAAATAGCTGAAGAGCTTTCATATAAAAATAATGCTCTTGACATTTAAACACTAAATATACTTTTAGAAAATGAAGTAATAAATAGTATTTTATTTATTGTAATTACCTTGTTTATAACTGGAATTACTGATAGCTGGGCTTCAAAGGCAAGAAAGAAGTTTGCTACAGTTTGAGCTTGGACACCCTAGAAACATCAAAACATAAGAGGCTGATATGACCACTGTACCATCTACTACAAAACATATAATTCAACATTATTCCATACATCTTCATTCTAACTTGGATTCTGCAACACTAACAATAAACAAAACACTATATATCTGTCTGCTATGGTTTAGATCATGAATGTCCCCAAAAGACTGTGTGTTAAAGGCTTGTTCCCCAAGGTAACATTATTAGAAATGGTGCCTAGAAGGCCCTTGGGTTACTGGAGGCACACCTGGGAGGGGATACAGGACTCCGGTCCCTTCCTCTTCCTCTCTTTTGCTTCCTAGATGATACGGTGAGTGGTTTTGCCCCACCACGCACTTCTACTATTATGCACTGCCTTGCCACAGTATCAAAGCAGTGGAGCCAATCAATCATGGACTGGAATCTCCAAAACTGTGAGTCAATTAAATCTTTTGTTTTTATGATTAGCTCAGATAGTGACATAAAGTTGACTACCACTGCCCTTCCTATTTTTCTCTTGAGCTTATGTCCTGGGGTTCAAAATAAAAGACTGGCAATGGTAACGCAACAGCCAAACCAAGCAGGGTAGGCCAACAGACCTGCTATTAAGTTTAATGTAGGGAGCAATCTATGGCAAGTACACTTCCCATTCTCTGTAATAAGTCCTTCAGTTCAAGAAACATTTATTAGAGGTCCTCCTATGTGCCAAGAACTGTGTCAGGAACGGAACTCACAAAAATGAAATGTGCACCCTTACAAAACCTCAAAGCCTCCTTCAGATCACAGGCATGAGAGGCAACAGACTTTCCTCAGTAAGACAGAAACTGCTTAACACAATTACAATAACAAAAAATTAAATGGAGACTTTGAGAAACTGGGATATGTCAGTTACTTTAGTATATAACAGATCCAATGTGGTTATCTGCTGAATATTTTTTTACAGTTTATGTTTATATTACAAAAGAACTTGGTAATGCTATTGATATTTTTAAACCTAATACTTTCTAAATGGTTGCCTTAAAACCACCTGAAGTTACCTAAAAACTAAGTATTTTTAAGCTTTGCTAAAAACTAATATAGAAACTTCAGATTAAGATTGCTAAAATTAAGCCAGACTGCATGCCTATAATCCTAGTGATTTTGAGGCAGGAGGATCACCAGTTTGAAGCCAGAAGCAGCCTATGCACTTAGTGAGACCTTGTCTCAAAATAAAAAATCAAAAAGAGGCTGAGGATGCAGCCAAGTGGTAGGCAGCACCTACCTAACACGCACAAGACCTTGGGTCCAACCCCTAGTACTAAAAAAAAAAAAAAAAAAAAAAAAAATTGCTAAAATCTCTGGGGGAGATTTTCATAGGATGCATTGATTATTATTGCTAGGTACTATCGAGTTGGTTCTGACTCACAGGGACCCTATGTTCAACAGCTGAAACACTATCCAATACTGTGCTATTACTATTGTAAGTGCTTCTCTGATATTCATAGTGTTCTCACTGGCTGATTGTTTTGGAAGTTGGCTGCAGGGTCCTTCTCCCAAGCCTACAGTACCTTGGATTCCAAGGCAGCCTCCCATCCAAGGACTAACCAGGCCTGACCCTGCTTAGCTTCTGAGATGGGAGGGGATCAGAGGCCACAGTGATACTGCTAAAGGCACAATGATAATAGGGTATTATAATTCAACAAAACAATACAATAGTCTTTTGAACAATTCTCCTGATTGGCTTTAAAAATTTTTAAAACGAACTAATCAATCCCACAGAAAGCTCTAGTGTTATAAAACTTCATTGACAATATCAATGCATATGATTTTAAATAAGTAATGCAATAAATCTATTTTTATTCAAATACCACATTCCATCTCCAAAACACATTTTAAAGAACACTTCTTGAAACAACCAAATAGCCATGTCATATCATATGAAATGAAAAATCCTACCTCATTTGCATCTATCACCAATAAAACACCTTGGCAAGCAGAAAGTGACCTGGATACTTCATAACTAAAATCAACATGGCCCTAAGAAACAAAAATATTGGTATCCTTAATTATTAGCTGTAATTTTCCTTAGGGAGGGTATTATGGGAAATCTATTGACTCTACTTGATAAATATAGGTTAAATAGAGGTTTCTTTTTTTTTAACAACTTTTTAAACAAGTTACCCTAACACAACAATGTGAAAACAAAAAGCAAAGGTAAATGTTTAAAATCCAGCTCAAAAATTAAAAAAAAAAATGTTCTATACTATTAATATAAGGCTAACTTAATATATGCAAAGTTAATATTAAACTTACTGGTGTATCAATGAGATTTAAAAGGTACTGCTTTCCTTCAAAACTGTAAAAGAGAGATGCTGTCTGTGCTTTAACAGTGATTCCTCTTTCCCGTTCCACTTGCAATTTATCAAGAACTTGCTTATTATTCTTTGTCTTATCAATTGTTCCTAAAAGCAAAAACACATACTGATATTTTTCTGAGATTTAAAAAAGAAAATACTACATATAAAATTAAAACCAAAATTTAAGAGAACATGGTAAAAGTAAATTCCCAATTACTCACTGTAACCAATTAAACCCATGATACAAAATGAAAATACCTGTCAGTTCTAGGAGCCTGTCAGCTAAAGTACTTTTGCCATGATCCACATGTGCAATGATACTGAAATTTCTAATATCTTCAACAGAAAATCCAGACATGTCAGGATATTCCTAGAAAGAAAAAAGAAATATCACACTATAAATTTTGCATAATGTAAGTACACTAATTCAAAGAATATTCTTTTAATCTAGCCATTTTACTTAAAGCCCCTATAGTATTAATTTTTCTCACAACAAAGACATGGCTAAGCTCTTATTATAATGTACAAATTATAAGAGAATTCATCAAATACAGCATTTTCATAGTCAAATGTGATCACACAGATAAATAAAAATCTCTTAATACTTCCACCACTTATAGGGCCAATTAGGGAATGAATTTATTTTCATGGGTGAAGAACACATGATACCCAGAACTCCTAAATAGTCTGAGAATGGTTTATCCAGCAAAATTTCTTAAGGCAAAGAGGCTACCAAAAAGCTGAAAAGAATAAAAAGAAATTATCTGTTCCTATTATATACTGAATCACAATCAGTCCTATTTAAAAATCTGTTTATCATAGAGCTTTCAAAGATTTAATTTAGGTACAATTTTGTTACTTTGCAACTTTTCTGGAGAGGAAAATGATTATATCAACAAAAAATGTGCTTTCATCACTGAAAACTTCAAAATATTTAAGAATGCCTGCGCGTGCTGGCAAACGCCTGTAATCCCAGAGGCTCCAGAGAAGGAGGCAGGAGGATCCCACGTTGGAGACCAGAGGCAGTCTGCATAACTTAGTGAGACCCTGTCTCTAAAAAGTAAAAAAAAAAAAAAAAAAAAAAAAAAGGGCTGGGTGTGAAGCTCAGTGGTCCAGCACTCGCAAAGCATGCAAGCACCAGGCCCTGGGTTCAACCCCCAGTACTGGGGGGAAAAAAAAAAAATTAAGAATGAAGCTCCTGTGTTTTAGCGCTTGTATCACCTTTTAACGTTTTATTGAGACACATCACAAACTGCTAAAATTTGGTATTCAAATAAAATTTCCATTTTTTGCATGGAAAAATTTTATTTTTCCTATCTAATTGATATTCCATAATCAGCAGTGTGAAATTAACTTTTTCTTTTTCTAACTGCTCCAGTACAAGGCAGATAAAAATACAGTTCTATTTCAAAGAGTTCCACAAAATAAATAAAACTATATCTGATATTTGCACTGCAGACTTTTTCCATTCAAGTCAAAGATATGTAGAACTGCACCATTTTTGAGAACTTCTGAATTGTAGTGTACTTAAATCTATGTCAAACACCACAGGCATCTTTGAAAAGCCCAAAGTTGATTAATTACACAAAGCACTGATTTTCCTACTAACTCATAACTTGCATTCAGTCACTTCACTTTTTACCTAAACCTTCTTCACAGTTATCAGATAGTGTTTCTATCGTTGTTGTTGTTAGGTACTGTCGAGTCGGTATCCGACTCATAGCGACCCTCATAGGGTTTGCAATGGCTGACTGTTTCGGGATTGCCTTGGGAGTGGATTGCCAGGCCCTTCTCCCATTTTTGCAGTGCTGGGAATCGAACTCGGGACCTCATAGACTGCAGCGCAGCACTCTACCAACTGAGCTAAATCCCAGCCCCCAGTGTTTCTATGTTGTTGTTGTTAGGTGCCATCGAGTCGGTATCCGGACTCATAGCGACCCTTATAGGGTTTTCAATGGCTGAGTGCTTCGGGATTGCCTTGGGGAGTGGATTGCCAGGCCCTTCTCCCATTTTTTGTGGTGCTGGGAATTGAACTCAGGGCCTCAGAGACTGTAGCGCAGCGCTCTACCCACTGAGCTAAATCCCAGCCCAGCAGTGTTTCTATAGTGGAACCTATAGCGGAACCCCCACTTTCTCCAACCACAAGAGCAGACAGTCAAAATTACACAGGCTTGTTCTGGCTGAAAAAAAAAAAATGAAATAACAGACAGAAGCCAAGACATAACCAGCACTTCTTACACCTAGGTATTGGGATAAAAAGTTCCACGTCTTACATCAGGAGTCCCCAACTCCGGCTGTCGGCCAGTGCTGGTGGGAGCTTGCTGGCGAGTTCATCTGTATTTACACAATAAATTGAATGCGCTTCAATCATCCCTAAACCATCCTCCTACCGGTCCGTGGAAACTACCTTCCACGAAACCGGTCCATGGTGCCAGAAAGTTTGGGGACCGCTGCGTTATATCAAAAGAAACCTCACAAATAGCCAATGGATGTCTGATTGGTATCTTGTTTAACAAATGAGCAGAGCCAAAACAAACAAACAAACCCTTAACTCGCCGAAGTGTCACAGTTAATAATAACTTCCAGGAAAATGGAAGTTATTATACTAGCAACATCTCAGGAGGCTTTTAGAATTAAGTAAATTAATGCAAGCAAAGCCCTTTGACCAGTTGCTCCCATAGGCAAATCAATGAATTAGTTGACATTACAAATTCGGAAACCGAGGAAGTTAAAATGACTTGGCCAAGGTCACCCCAGTGAGCAGTGAAGGGACTGAAGCCAAGAGAAGCCCACGCGCCCTCCACTGCTCTGCCTCCAAGGAATGAGAAGCTGGCATGCCATCCAAGCCTATGTCCCAGATCCCCAGGTCGCGCCCTCCAGAATTTTAAAGCGAGGCCAATCAGAGGCCGAGGGCTGTCACCTTGAGCTCTGCAGAGCTGTAGAGCCGGTGGGTAACCCAGGACTCCGCAGGAGCCGCGCGGGCCGGCGCGGGCCTGGACCTGGGCGCCCCCGGCCACGCGGCTCCCGTGGCCCGTGGCACTAGCACGCGTCCGCACCGCCAGCCCCGGCCCCCGAGAGTCCACATGCCCAGTGCGGCGGACACGTCACGAGAGGCTCCTGGGAGGCGACGGCGCCATAGCTTAAGGTTTCCGTTCACTCCGAAACCTCTGACGAAGGCCCAGCGGCCTAGACTCACGCTCGCCGAAGAGGAGGTGACAAAGTACGGCGCACAGCGCCGCCCAACCAGAGGTCCCCTGGGCACTGGGAACCAAGGCGCCGCAGGCGCTCATTGGCGTCCGCACGTCGCCGACGTGGTGACGTCAGCACGTCTCTGCGCTGAAAGGGGAAGCGGTCACGGGAGCGGAAGATTTCATTCACTTCCCAAGTACAGCGGGCAGTAATGTTATGAAGCTGTTGGTTATGAAGTTGTAAGGTGTCGGGGAGTCAGGTCCGCCTCATAGAGATCCTGTGTACAACAGAACGAAATACTCCCGACTCTGTGCCATGCAGCGCATTCCGTCAGTGCTTCTCTGCAATTCATAGGGTTTTCAATGGCTGGGAGTGAGCTGCCAGTCAGGTCCTTCCATTTTTGCGGTGCTGGGGATGGAACCCAGGGCCTCAGAGTGCGCAGAGCAATGCTCTGCCAACTGAGCTCAGTGCAGTTTCTCTCTCCTCACGGCTGCCATGACTTACTGCCCCTCTGTTCCCCAAGCTACCTCAGGAAATGCAGACTGAGTGGCCCCAGTGCACTCAGGTGGGGAGAGGTGGAGCCAGGTGCGCATCCCGCTAGTTCTGTTCCCCAACCTGCAGTGTCTGTCGCTTCCCCACACCTTGGGGGACCCTGATGCCCTGCCCAGGTTTAAGTCGGGGACTCAGTGATGCTACCGTTAGCAAAACATTCGTACTTAGTCTCGTACCTAGTGGCAATTTAATAATTGAACACTTAAGATCTGGACGCAGATCTGGATGTAGAACTGAATTCCCCGCGTTGTCAGTTATTGCGCAAATAAAGAACTGCATTTACGAAGAAATGAGTCCTAACAGTGATTGTAATGGAGAATCTAGGAAGGTTAAGCAAGTTAACGCTTTATCAAATGTTTACTGCACAGAACACAGTGCTCTGGCAAAATAAGAGTAAGGGATAAAGAGAGGCATAACGAGACCTAGACAGCGTCATGTCTCTCTCCTAGTATATTCCTTGGGCTTTTCTGGAGTCTCTATAGAGTTTGTGCATAGCAGGGAGATAACATCTGTATTGAATTCACCGTTCTCACTGAAATCTTCAGTATTGTTTCCAAAACGTTTGAACGTTTCTTCATTTGGGAGATTTCTTAGGCTCAGTTATTTTTGGAACTATTATGACTTAAAGCAGTCTTTGCTATAGAACTAATTCTGCTGTCATTTTGTTAGAAAATTTACTGTCTTGAAATACAATGAGTGTAATACTTGAAGTCATTGCTGCTCAGACTTTAATGGATTAAATATTGTTCTCATTGATTTTCACCATATCCTGTCAAAAATAAACCATACCTGAGACTAGGTCACGTGATAAGAACAGATTTTCCCCCCCCTCCCCCCAAGAATAAACCGCAATAGGGAAGACAGTCAAGAGGGAAATTAGCTCAACCTGGACTTGTAAAAATGTGCTGTGTTTTAAAGTGAGAGGAGTAGGGAGGGAAACAACTACTTGAACAGAGTCAAAGAAATGGCAGTTTACAAAAGGGGGTTTGGGATGCATAGGAAACCCATTTGTATTTGTTAACTGGTGCTTTCAAACACTTGGAGACTAGGCAGCATCTGTCTTCAGGAGTTGGCCAGGAAAAAAAAAATACAGTAAATTGTGTAGGCAGCCTTGACTTTCCGCAGGCAAGATCTTAAGCAGACTAGAGTTATCATATTAGGGGTGCAGCCTTGAGAAGCTAGACGCTGTATTACTGTCTGTCCAAGTATTTTAATGTCAGGAGTGGGGAAGCAGGAGTAAAGATTAAATCATGTGTGCTAAAAGTCTGTAGATTTACAGGCCAAGGTGGTGATCTTGTTTACAGAGGAGCCTGGCTTAAGTTTAGTCAAGGAGAGTATCTTTGTCAATCCTCTTATTTTTATTTTATACTGTACTTAATATTTTAAAAATAACTAACCTTTTATATTTAATTCAATTTATTTTAAAAGAGGGGCTGGGATTTAGCTCAGTTGATAGAGCACTGCTCTGTAGTCTCTGAGGTCCAAAGTTCAGTTCCCAGCACCACAAAAATGGGAGAAGGTTGTGGCAATCCACTCCCAAGGCAATCCCAAAAGAGCCATTGAAAACCCTATGAGGGTCGTTATGTGTCAGACATGACTCAGTGGTGCCTAACAACAACAACAACAACAACATTTTAAAAGAAAATATGTATGATTACCATGAATGGAAAAAAACACCATAACATCATAAATAAAAAATAATGGTAAGGAAAGTGTAATGTATAAAAATGTGATTAAACTTTGATTGAAAGGGAGAGATTAGTAAGCATTAGAAAAGAATTTTTAAATATTTCTGCGAAAATAAGATTTTGCTCTTTGATATAAATAGAAGTATTGAAATAAAATTGAAAGAAGTTTTTTTGTATGATTTTGTCTTAAATGCCCTATTCCTCCCGAAACTTATTTGGTATGCACATATATATTAGTCCCACAATTTTGGAACTCTGCAGTATCTTATGAGAGTATCATTGTGCTCCAAAACCTACAACTGAAAAATATACTTATTAAAAAACTAATGAGTAACACTATGTCAGGTCATGTACTAGTTGTGGAAACTCAGAGAAATTAAGAAAATTGTTTGAAACTGTATAATTATGTGCTATGGTTTTGGTACGGTTTGAGTGTAACTTCCAAAGTTAATGTACTGGAAGCATGGTTCCTAATGCAAGAGTGTTGAAGTGGTAGTCTTTCAGAGATAATTAGATCATGGGACACCACCCTCAGAAGGGATTAATGTAGTTCTCCCAGGGCTGTGTTAGTTTCCACAAAGGCAGGTTGTTATAAAATTGCAAATCTCACTTCTGTGTTCATTGCACACAGTTCACAATAGCTAGGGTAGTAATCAACCTATATATGGCATCAGCGTAGATGTCCATCAACAGATGAATGGATAAAGAAAATGTTGTACATATATATTATGGAATTTTGTTGTTGTTGTTGTTGTTGTTGTTGGGTGCCTTTGAGTCAGGTCTGACTCACAGCAATCCTCATAGGGTTTACAATGGCTAATTGTTTGAGGATGGTCGGGGAGTGGATTGCCACACCCTTCTCCCATTTTGCAGTGCTAGGGATTGAACCTGGGTCCTCAGAGTGTGAAGCAGCACTCTACCAGCTGAGCTAAACCAAAGCACTGAGCTAAACTCCAGCATTGAATTTTAGTTAGCCATAAAGAAGAAAGAAATTGTGTCATTTGCAGCAACATGGATGAAAGTGGAGATCATCATCTTAAGTGAAGTGAACCAGAATCAGAAAGATAACCCCCAAATGTTCTCTGTCATATGTGGAATCCAGGTTGCAATACAAAACAGATAGGGTAAGATTTGACAGTAAAAGAGGGACTATCTGGAGTAGTGAAAGGAAAAGCAGGAGGGGGAGGGAGAAACAAAAGGATAAATGGGGTTAATAAGATAAAGTACACAATACAATTGTATGACAATGCCATTATGAAAGCTGTTATATTGTATGCTAATTAATTGTTTTTAAAAAAGCAAATCTGGCCCTTCCCTGATCTCCTGCTTCTTCACTCACAGACATGACTTCCCTTGTATGCATTCCTGGTATGTGATGCTATCCACCATGAAGTGCTCATTAGAACCTGACATCTGCACCATGCTCTTGGACTGCAAAAACTGAGCTAAATAAACCTCTCTTATTATAAAAGATTCAGCCTCAGATATCACATAGCAATACAAAATGGACTATGAAAAGACGTAAATGACTACAACTGAAACCAGATTATTAGAAACCAAAGCTCATCTCTTTGTAGTAGCTTTAAAAGCACATGTTTATTATTCAATTTTAGAAGGAAGAGGAGGCGAAGTCACTAGAGCTTCAAAGAGGTTTTACATTTCTTCTGTTCTTTGAAGGATAAGTAAGTTTTTTCTCAAGGAGATAACTGGAGCCTAATGAAGCAGAGAGAATATCAACAGCATAATCACATTTTCTCAGTTCCCAGCACTATTCTACACTTTTTGTACATATAAACTCATTTAATCCCTACAGAGCCCTCTAATGTAGATATCTTACAGTTTCTATTTCACAAATACCTGAGAAAAACGTAGCTTACACATTTCAAATAACCACCCATAATCACATAGTGATAAAATGAGACTCTGAGCCCAAGCAGTCTAGCTTGAGAGCCTGAACACTTAATCACTCCATTAAATTCTACTCTGCTAACAAATGAGTAGAAACACATGCTAGGCATGGTGGTGCATGCCATTAATCCCAGCAACTAGGGAGATGGAGGCAAGTTTGAGGCCAGAGACAGCCTGTGTAACTTAGTGAGACCCTGTCTCAAAATACAAAGTAAAAAATGGGCTGTGGGTCTGGCTCAGTGGTTGAACACTTGCAAAAAGACTGTGTGAGGCCCCCTTCCAACTCCCCAGTACTGAAGAAAAGATGACATTACAGTTAACGGTTGGCAGAGGATCATGACCAAAATTCAGGACTGATATTTTGAGGCAAGCGTTCCTGAGGAGCTTGTATAATTTTAAAACTCATAAGTCATGATTTATTTCCTCCTAAGAATAAGTGTATGGGAGAAGGACCTGGCAATCCACTCCCAAGGCAATCCGGAAACAGTCTGCCATTGAAAATTCTATGAGGGGTCACTATGAGTCGGATACCGACTCAACGGCACCTAACAACAACAAGAATAAGCGAATGGGAGAAGGGCCTGGCAATCCACTCCCAAGGCAATCCGGAAACAGTCAGTCATTGAAAACCCTGTGAGGGTTGCTATGAGTCAGATACCGACTTGACGGCACCTAACAACAACGAGAAGAATAAATGTATAATAGGGAAATTACATTACTGTAGAACACATTGATCTACAGCTATTTTCTGGCATTTATGTTTTTAAACATATTAAAGTATATATTAGTTTTCTAGGGCTGCCAAAACAAAGTTCCACAAACTGAGAGGCTTAGACAACAGAGCTTTTTTCCTGTTTTTCTGGCAGCTACAAGTGCAAGATCAAGTTGTCTATAGTTTCTTGTGGGACTTCTCTCCTGAGTTTGTAGATCTCACCTTCTCACTGTATCCTCACATGGTCTACCTTTTATAGTAGATGTGTCCTGACTTCCTGTTTTTACAATGACTCTAATCATATTTGATTTGGGCCCATGATAATGCCCATATTTTAATTTAATTGGCTCTTTTTAAACTTGCTTACTCAAATACAGTCACATTCTGAGGTACTAGAGCTTCAGGGTTCAACATATGAATCTTGGCAGGGAGAAATAATTTAGCCCATAACAAAGAGAATGACAAACAAACGCATATAAATAATAAGGTTTTCACTTCTATATTCTGTTTTAAGGTTATTGATGTTGTGGAACACTTTTAGCTTTAACAGTACCACTAATAAATCTTTAAATAATATTATAGTCATTAAAATGGGAGAAGGACCTGGCAATCCACTTGCAAAGCAATCCTGAAACAATCCACCATGGAAAACTCTAAAGAGTCACCGGGAGTCAGACCGATTCTATGGCACCTAACAACAACAACATAGTCATTAAAAGGACATACATAAATCTACAGAATATCCGTGCAATGTTAGAGGACGTCTAGCCTTACTGTTAGGGAGCTACAGTGGTGCCATCACGTGTCTACAAAATAAACTGCAGCTAAGAATTCACTAGGCTGGATTTTAAAGTCTCCTATGATAATTTTTGCTGTATTGGGTGGGTTGAACCCAGGGCCCTGCACATATTCGCAAGTGCTCTACTACTGAGCTGCACTTCCAGCCCCTTTTTTATTTTTTTATCTTGAGACAGGGCCTCAATAAGTGATGCAGGCTGCTTCTGGCCTGAAACTCGATGTTCTCCTGCCTCTGCCCCCTGAATTATAGGCGTGTGCCACTGCACCTCAGTTCTTCTATGATTTTGATTAGTATTTTTTTAATTTTTATCATGCATTGGGGCTTTATAACTATTTTATATCACAAAATAGAAAATACTTGAGGAGAGGAGCAGAAAGTTGGCAGGAATTATATGTGGAAAAAATTATTAGAGTCAGTTTGGAAAGGGTCTTGGAAAGGGGGTTACTAGTTAGCATTTCACTATTATTCTGTACCACCCCCACACATGTCTGTCAGCTTGTTGTGCTGTGGGGGCTTACATGTTGCTATGATACTGAAAGATATGCCACAGGAATTTCAGATACCAGGAAGGCCACTCACAGTGGGCAGATTTCAGCTGAGCTTCCAAACTAGGTCAGACTAGAGAGAAGGACCACGAAGCCCACTCCTGAAACAATTAGCCATTGAAAACCTTATGAATAGCAGGGAAGCACTGTCAAATATACTGTGAGAAAATGAGTCCCCAAAGCTGGAAGGCATTTAAGAAACAACTGGGGAAGAGTTGCCTCCTCAAAGTAGAGTCAACTTTAATGATGGAAATGGAGTAAAGCCCCTGGAAACTCCTTTTGCTGATGTAGCATGACTCAAAATGAGAAGAAGCATAGTGAATGCAACATTGGGCTCAAACATAAATGATCATGTCTATAGCACAGTGTTGAGTTCCTTCTGCTGTACATAGGTTCACTGAGTCAGATCCTACTTGATGGTACCCAACAAACATTATCCTGTGCTGAAGCCACTGGAAGAAAACAACACATCAGAGTTTTTGATTTAGGAAGCTTATCCTGACAATGTTATATAACATTTATTGGGATGAGGAGAGAGAGGAGATTCCCCTGCTAATAATGTGAGACAAAGAAAGGCCCTGGACAAATCAGTGGTAAAGAATGACGATAAAAGTCTAGTCAATAGACATTTTGAAGGGAACAGGGATAATATGATGTGGAAACAGAGGCAGGATTCCAGGACGATACTAAATTTTCTAGAATTGGTAGATTGGCAAACAGCATTGCTGTTTATCAGAATACATATCTGGGTGGAGGAGGGACAGAAAAAGACAGAATAACATAGACTGAGAATGAAATTTTAAGTATTTGGCTCATGCATTTGTGGAAGCCACAAAGTACAAAATCTATAGCGCAAACTGGCAGGCTAGAAATTCAGAGAAGAGGTGATGTTGCGTCTTAAGTTCAAAATCTGTAGATAATTCAAAATCTGCAGGATGATTTAGGCAGGATTTCTGTGTTGCAGTCTTTCCTCTCACGCTTTATTATAATCAATGAGAAGAAACCAGGCTATACCTTCACTACTGCACTTAAAATTTTCAGCTAATTATCCAAGTTCATCACTTGTAAGTTCTTTCCACTCAACAGGACAAACACAGTTCAGCCAAATTCCCTGCCACTTTAACACATGGATCACTTTTTCTCCAGTTTCCAATAACATGTTGCTCACAGAAACTTTATCTACAGCTCTCTTTCTGTGCCCTTAACAATCTCCTTTAACATGTATTTCTACCAACAGTCCCTTAAGAATCAGGTATGCTTTTCTAATGTTGTTGTTGTTGTTAGGTGCCATCGAGTCACATGCACCTCAAAATTCATTCAGTCTTTCCTATGAACTAATTAGAAGCAACTTTCAAATTTTTAGGGATTTATTGCCTTAGCACCCCAATTCCTGGTACCAAAATCTGTATTCCTTTGCTAGGGCTGCCATAACAAAGTAACAACTGAGTAGCTTAAAAAAAAAAGAAATTTATTATTTCAGTTCTTGAGGCTAGAAATTGGTTCTTTCCGAGAATGGGGAAGGAGAATCTGTTCCATTCTAGTCTACTAGCTTCTTGTGGTTTCCTGGAAATCTTTGGAATTCTTTAGCTTACAGACATCTGATTCCAATCTCTGCATTCATCAAATGGGGTTTTCTCCCTCCTTCCTTCTTTCCTCCTTCCTCTCTCTCTCTTTCTCTCTCTCTCTCTCTCTCTCTCTCTCTCTCTCTCTCCCTCTCTCTCCCCCCCTTCTCTCTCTCTCTCTGTCTCTCTCATTTCTCTCTTACAAGACTAGGTGTTGAATCTAGGGCCTCACATACACCATTCAAGTGCTGTACCATTGAGTCGCACCCTCAGCCCCTTTCTTGTTTTTTATTTTTGAGACAACCTCTCACTAAGTAGTGCAGGCCTCATCTGGCCTCAGACATGCTATGCTCTTGCCTCAGCCTTCCAAGCAGGTGAGATTGCAGGTATACACCATGGTGCCTGGCTTCTCTGTATCTCTTAACATAGCTTTCCCTCTGTGCATGTTAATCTCTGGGTCCAAAATTTCCCTTTTATAGTAATGTCAGTAATACTGGATTAGGGCCCATCATAAAGACCTTAGTTTAATTTAGTGACTTCTGTAAAGATCCAATTTCCATGTAGGTCACATTTCTGAAGTAATGGAGATTAAGACTTAAGCATGTAATTTTGAGGAGATATAATTCAACTCATAAAATTATTCCAGCCATGTTTGGTATCAGTAGCCTGCTCTCTCAGTTTTGTTTCTGGTCCAGAACTGGATAGACTTTATCTTACTGAGATTTAAAAATGGATCAGTTTGAGAATCTACATGATCATTTATGGTAATTTGTCAAAATTAAATCTTAAAATTAGCCTTAAATCCAAAGAATGTTTTAATAGTAACCACTTTTAAGACACTTATTTTTAAGCAACAACATTATGCACCCAAATTATCTGAATAAATACTTACATGGCAGATTGCATTTTTAGAACTGGTCATAGCAATATTTCTTGCCTAGTATCACCTCCCCATAACCTGGACATTATCCCTATTATGCCATGTTAGGTTTCTATTGCTATGTAACTATCATTAATGTAGACTCTAAAACAGTGAAAACTTATTAGTTTACCATTATATAGAGCAAGTGTCCAGCATGGTTCAATGGATTCTCTGCTTAGTATTCTACAAGCCTGAATTCCAGGATATAGTCAGGCTAGGATTTCATTTGTTTACTGATTTTTATCACCTAGAGTAATACCTATTTCCAAGTTCATTCAAGTTTCTGGCCACTATGGTTAAATATGGGTGGGTGGTGTCCTCCAAATGTCTATTGTAATTAAAACTTTGGTCCCTGTGGTAGTGATTTTGGGAGAAGATGGAACCTTTGGAAGGTGGAGCCTATTGGGAATGCTTTTAGGTCATTGGGAATGTGCCCATGAAAGGAACTCTGTGACTCTGGTCCCTCTATTCCTGGATTGAGATGTAATGATTTACTTGCTCCTGCACATACTCCTGCTATTTATATCTGCTAGGTTGTAATGCAGCCTTCACCAGAACTGAGCAGACACAGGCACCATACAGTTGGCACCTCTAAAACTGAAGACTATATGGACCTTTTTTCTCTATAAATTTTAGTACCACACATAGTTTGTTGTAGGGATTAACAAGTTATTGGATCTTGTCAGATCTTGGAGGATAAGCAGGACTGGGCCTGGTTAATACTCAGATGAGAGAACGTATGGGAATACCAGGTGCTGTAGGTTTGGGCGAAGGACCTGGCAGCTCACTCCTGAAACAGTCATTGAAAATGCCATGAATAGCAGAGAAGCACTGACAATATTGCCAGGCATGGCACAGTCTTGAGGAATGTTTCATTCTGTTGTACATAGTGTCTCTATCAGTCATACTCAATGCCATGGCACCCAACAACAACAACAAAACACTAGCATATCCCATTCTATTTGGGACTAAGATTCCCATTTCTTTGCTGGCTATTTGCAGAGGGAGTTCTTATATCCTAAAGGCTATTCATATTCCTTGGTACATAGTCCCCTCCACCTTCAAGCTAGATATGGTACATTAAATTCTCTTTGTACTTCAAAGAGTTTTCTTATTAACATGGTACAAAACTGATAGATTCCAGAGGAAAGTCTCCTTATTCAAATTCAGTGTGTTCTTAGATAATTGGCTCTAGACAGTAATGAATATCTAGAACAATTTCAGTGCATATATTTCTATTTCTTTTAATCCAAGAAATCTCCATTCATTATTAATCATTGATTTTTACTATATGCCATACACAGTATTAAGCCATGGAAAAAGCGCAAAAAGTGAGATAGATAATTGTTGTGATACTGAAAGAGTTCACAACCAAGAGATGAAAGACATTCTATAAAATGTAATAGTATTACAGTGTTATAATTGCTATGAAAAAATATGAATAAGGTATCACTCCACAGGGACCAAGGTTTAGAGAAGAATCATCCTCTACAATCAGAAGGTGGTGGTATTAGGAAAATTTTCACTTAGTAGATGATGATAATGCTTACACATGGTGATAAAAGAGTTGTTATATGCCAGCTGCCTTCCAAGCACTCTATGAATTTTACCTCAATCTTCAAAATGACCTTATAAATAGGTAAATTTTTCCTGTATACAGATGGGCAAAAGAGAAACTTGAGCAGATTAAATAACTTGCCCAAGTTTATATAGATAGTGTGTAGCAAAGAGGCTTTTAAATACTACTCTGACAGATTTTAAAACTATTCCAGTAATTACAGTTATGCCCCGAAGTTTGATTTTAAAGGATGAGTCAGGTAAACAAGGTCGAGATTAGAAGTCAGGAGTGGCATTACGGGTAAAAGATCCTACCCGAGTAAATGTAATATATATGCGAGAAACAGGCACTTCTCAGTTGCAGGAGATAGAATTTTGCAAGAAATAAAGCAGAAAAAAAATGTTAGGAGGTAGACTATGAAAGGTGGGACTTGGGTTTCGTGTTGCTAGTAATTGTAGCCACTGCAAGGGTAGAGAGGTTTTAAGCAGAGGAATAGCAAGGTAAGTTTATGTTTCATGTAGGTCATTCTAAAAGCTGCTTAGAGACAGGAAATAAATTAGTTTCAAGAAATAAATGATGACAGCCTACATGGGAACAGTAGTAGTGTTGCTGGAGAAGAAATGAATTTGGCTAGAAGGTAAAATTAGGTTTCTTTTCAAGGGATATGAAATGTCAGAGGCAGTTTCTAGAAGTACAAACCCAGAACAACAAGAAAAAAAAATACTTTAGTATTTCACATTTAAAGTTAACAACTGGCCTCTGATTTCCATTCATTACAGTTATCAACTATTATCTAAAAAGTAAGTAGAGCTACAAGAGAAGAGGCAGCATTTTGTTTTGTTTGGCACTTTTGACACTGGCAGCCAGATGAAGACTAATTCAAATGATTTCTAACTTTGTGAGATATTGGCTAAAACAAATATTTTGAAAGCAAAGCTTACTGTTCACAAATTGCTCAGTGACTCTTACTGATTAAGGGGTTTAGTAATGACTGAAAGTGAGCTATCTTTGTCATTCTTCCTTTTGCTATTTAGGGTGCACAGAAATCTACTTTGTGCCTCAGCATAGTCTTTGACCTGAAGAAATGAAGCACTATCCAAAATATGTCATATACTAATGGGCTGACTCTATTTTCATTGGTCAAATAACTTCCATAAACCCAAGGCAACGCCTAGACAATGACCATCCAACTTGGATGGTCATATATTTAGGAGCAAACATCTTCACTAATAAACATCTCAAAGCTGTTTTCTTCTTCAGGAAGCTATGTCAGGTACATCTGTATTTCATTTCAGAACAGCACTTCATTAAGACTTTTGATAGATTTTGCTATAAAAATGTAAGAAATGTAATATAAAGCCAGGCACAGTGGTGCACGCCTGTAATCCCAGTGACTCTGGAGGCAGAGGCGGGAGGATCTCAAGTTCAAGACCAGAGGTAGTCTGCATAATTTAGGGAGACCCTGTCTTAAAAAGTAAAAAAATGGGCTGAGCATGCAGCTCAGTGGTACAGCACTTGCAAATCATTCAAGTGGGAGACCCTGGGTTCAACCCCCAGACTGCCAAAAAAATAAAAAAAGAAAAAGAAAAGAAAAGAAATTTAATATAGATATTCATATGTGTTTGGTTCTTAGCTGGAGTAGTCCCAAAAGCAGCAGTAGGGGAATTCCCACAACTGAGTGCCCCA
The DNA here is from genome assembly GCA_007922755.1 of Pedetes capensis. Taxonomy (NCBI): domain Eukaryota; kingdom Metazoa; phylum Chordata; class Mammalia; order Rodentia; family Pedetidae; genus Pedetes; species Pedetes capensis. The sequence continues at coordinate 35,391 of VMDO01004370.1, forward strand.
AACCATCCTGAGATGTGACCAATTAGGATTCCAGAGAAAGAAGCTCTCTGCCCCAGGGTGATCAGTCCAAAGCATTTCATACAGAAACTTGCCTAGTGCTGCAATGTATCCTTGGATGGCTGCAGGAGGAATGGGTTTTCTACCTAGTTGTGTTCCCACACAGGGGTCCGGGTTATGAAGTTTATATAAGAGTTGAAGGAATTTGGCTCAGGGACAGAGCTAGTTTCTGTTCATGTTTGGCAACAGCTTAGCCACCTGTATGGGTGCCTACAAATGTTCAATGCTTGGGTTTAAGCCCAAAGGGAAAGCATGTAGCTGGCCAAGTCACAGAATGATCAACGTATTCTGTATTTCTCACTCAAAATAAGAGAAAAATGTGAGGGGATCTGTGGTAGGAAAATCTGGGGAAAAGGGGCCAAGAGTCAGGGTTCCCATGGTAAGTGGAACTTCACCAACCCATGGGTCTTTGCATGAAAATGATAGAAAAATCTTGGGGGAAATGTACACAGACACGAGGAAATTCAGTGTCCCAGAAGAACATGCTGCTGGGCAAGGTGGCACCCACCTGCAATCCCAGCGGCTTGGGAGGCAGAGGCGGGAGGATCGCAAGTTTGAGACCAGAGGCAGTCTGCGTAACTTAGTGAGACCCTTTCTCAAAAAGTTAAAAAAGGGGGGGGGGGCTGGGGGCACAGCTCAGTGGTCCAGCACTTGCAAAGCATGCAGGTGCGAGGCCCTGTGTTCAAACACTAGTACCAAAAAAAAAAAAAAAGAACATGTTTATCGGGGGTCAGTAAAAGGGAGGAAAGGAAGGGAAAAGGGACACCAACAACACTGTCAGAAGGGTGGTAGGTATTGCTGCAATCTATGTACTTGAGGTTAGGGGTTTATATAGAATTTGGAAGGCCTTTGTCTTATCATTGGCAGGAAAAGTTTCCTGGCAGGGAGGGAAGAGACTATAAATTTAGGAGGTTGGAATTTTAGGAATGCTCCACCTTTTCGGGCTAGTTTGCCTCTCCATAGTTGGTCATCAGGTGGTCTCTATGACCTCAGGTCCTTGGAACTCTGTTAAGGGACTGGCCCTTTATCCCCTCAACCTGAGGGACACCAGGGGTGTTATTTTTATCCAATAATCCCTCAGATCTGTTTTCCTCTATATTTTAGTCTATTCCCTTGTTGATGTCCTTTAAAATGAATGATGGGGTCAATTGAAACATTACTTTTTCCCTCAAATTCAAGGAGAAAGTGTCAATTCTCATAAGCAGTGAATACAAGGTAAGGATTTGAATATACTACTTATGTCAGGGAAGAAGTCATTTTGATCGAAGCCACAAATCTCTTGCACTGTGTCAGCAGGGTGTTTCTCCAAAGAAAAACTGAATTCCTACAGGAAATGAGAACGTTGGCTACTGAGTAGTAACAAATATCTATTACAAGGATTAATGCATTGATAAACAATCCAGGAGAATGTATTTTTTTAAGTGCACAAATGCAAAGGAAGACAGATCTTTGTTTCTTAAGGAAAATACTTTTTCTTTCCTGTGACTTCATTTGTCTTTTAAAAAAATCACTTTTAAAGACTGGAGGAATATCTCAGTGGCACAGTTCTTGCCTAGCATGCAAGCATGTACTAGGTTTGATTTCTAGCACTTCAAAACATAAAACAGAGAAAAGAAGTAAAAATAGATAAATAAATTAACACTTAGCATCTACTTCTTATGTGCTTTATTTTTCATTTCTCTGACATAGCCTTTTAATGTGAATAATGATTTGTGCAATGCTGATTAGTTTTACTCCTTCTAATTCCTGTGATTTTTATCAGTAGATCCATTAAACACCTCACATCAGTATTCATTTATTGGAAAGCAAGTTACCTCAGGGGCCATCATTTCTTTTGCGCTTGTTACTCTGTGGCAGTTGTAAAACTTATTAATTTTTGCTCCCATGAAAGGGAATTGTCACATCTTGAGTAAAGAATATTAGAAACAGACAGTTTTAAAGTTGCACCAGGAGCATAAGAAAAATAACTGTAAAGAAAAGAAAAAAACCTAGAGGCTTTATTCAAAAGGAAGCCTTCAGATTGCACAGATTTAAGTTTGTAATAAAACATGTTAGAAATTTTTGGCACATTCAGGTAGTACATCAGGTGGCTTTGGATCACTGGTAAATAGTCTCCCATCAGAAGCTTCTCTTGTGGCCATATAAATAGTGTAACATTTTTTAGGTCTGATTATTTGCAGTATTTCAGTAGTTTTAGGAGATGTCTTTATAGGTAATATAGTCCAAAATTGTTGTTGTTAGGTGCCATGGAGTCAGTATCCAACTCATAGTGACCCTACATACAACAGGCGAAACACAATTGTTAGTGCTTCTTTGCTATTCATAGGGTTTTCAATGGCTGTTTCTTTTTATTATTATTATTGGAAATTTTTAATGTACACCTTAATGTGATTCATTCTGACATGCTTTTCATTGTGACATTTCCATATATACATTTTGATAAACATTATTCATATAGGTTACTCCTTACCCTCCCCTATGCTTCCCCCCCTTCCCATCTAAGTTTCCCATCTAAGTCTTCTCTATCTTTTACTTAGTAATATTTTTCGATATGTCCTTGGGTTCCAGTTCTGTTTAAGATAGAAACTTTTCCTGTAGTGGTCTTTGTTTTTATCTTGTTAGAATAATTATATGCATTTTATAGAGCATTTATATTGACATCATTCTTATCTCCCCCCCTTATTATGATCTGACCTTTGAATAGGATTTTTCCTTCTTATAATTTTGAATCAGCTCCCTCAAATAAGTGAGAACATGTGGTGTTTTTTCTTTCTGAGCTTGTGTTCGTTCACTTAAAATAATTTTCTCTAATTCCATCCATTTTGCTGCAAATGACCTTATTTCATTTTTCTTGATTGCTGAGTAGTATTCCATTGTGTATATATACCATAGTTTTTATTATCCATTCTTCTGTGGAAGGGCACTTTGGTTGATTCCATATCCTTGCTATTGTGAAAAGTGCTGCATTGAACATGGAGATGCAGGTGTCTCTGTGGTATGATGACCCATCTCCCTTTGGGTAAATTCCCAATAGTGTTATAGCTGGGTCATATGGTAGATCTATTTATAGTTTTTTAAGGTACCTCCATATTGATTTCCACAGTGTTTGCACCAATTTACAGCTCCAACAACAATGTAAGAGTGTTCCCTTTTCCCCACAACCTCACCAGCATTTGTTGTTGTTTGTTTTATTGATCTTGGCCATTCTTACTGGTGTAAGGTGAAATCTCAGAGTTGTTTTGATTTTCATTTCCATAATGGCTAGGGATGTTGAGCATTTTTTCATGTGTTTCATGGCTTTATGGACCTCTTCATTTGAGAACTGTTTACTCAGTTCTTTTGCCCATTTGTGTATTGGGTTGTTTTTTTTGGGGGGGGGTTCTTGAGTTCTTTATAAATTCTGGTAATTAGACCTTTGTCTGATGTATAAAATGCAAAGATTTTTTCCCATTCCATGGGGGTTTCCTTGACTCTGTTAATTGTTTCTTTTGCTGAGCAGAAGCTTTTTAATTTCATGTAATCCCATTTATCTATTTTTGTTGCAATTTCTTGAGAAATTGGAGTCCTATTTAGGAAATACTTTCCTAAGCCTATATGATGGAGTGTGTTTCCTATCTTGCCTTCTACAAGTTTTAAAGTTTCTGGTTTTATGTTGAAATCTTTTATCCATTTTGAGTTAACTCTTCATGTATAATGAAAGATGGGGGTCAGCTTTCATTTTTCTGCATGTGGATGACCATGTTTCCCAGCACCATTTGTTGAAGAGGCTGTCCTTTTTCCAGTTTACTTGCTTTGCTCCTTTGTCGAAAATCAGTTGGCTATAGGTGTGTTGAGGTATTTCTGGGTCTTCTATTCTGTTCCAGATGTCTTCGGGCCTATTTTTGTGCCAGTACCAAGCTGTTTTTGCAACCACTGCTCTATAGTATAGCTTGAAGTCAGGAATTGTGATTCCACCTGTGTTCGTTTTGCAGCTTAAGAGTGTTTTGGCTGTACGTGGTCTTTTGTGGTTCCATATGAATTTTTGGATCATTTTTTCTATTTCTGTAAAGTCAGTCAGTGGAATTTTAATGAGTATTGCATTAAATCTATAGATTGCTTTTGGTAGGATAGCCATTTTTATAATATTAATTCTCCCTATCCAGGAGCAGGGGAGGTCTTTCCAGTTTTCAGTGTCCTCTGCCATTTCTTGTTTAATGTTTTGAAATTTTCCTTGTGGATATCTGAAGGGTCTTTGGTCAGATTGATTCCAAGGTTGCTAGTTCCTTCTCCCAAGCCTACAGCACCTGGTGTTCCCAGGTGGTCTCCCATCCCAAGTACTAACCAGGCCTGGCCCTGCTTAGCTTCTGAGATCTCAAGGGATCAGATGCCACAGTGGTCAAACTGCAAGCATTGTCCAAAATTGTCATTTTATAAAGAATTGTTATTACATTGATGAGGTGCAGAAAGGCACAAAAATTGCCTGAGGTCATCCTAAGCAATGAAGACAACTTACATTACTATAGAAATAGAATGTTAGCTTACAAATTTATAGGAAACAATGATTAAGGAAATATCTGAGAAAAAACAGTGGTTGTCTTAGTGGAGAAACTTGATTTTGTTGTCCACTCTGGATAAGATGGAGCTAGAGGCTCTCCTGTATCATGTAACTTTCATTCGATGAGTATTTTCTCCCTTTTTCTTCCTTTAATGTGAATAGATGGTTTAGAGAAAACTCACATGATCATCATCCATCCAGAGAAGACATTATAATGGCTACTGGTTTGGCTTGCCATGTAACCATCTGGTTTTCTTAGAAACTGAGATTTATATAATTTTGTCATGATATTTTTGAGGATGAGTACTTGGTACATTTGGATAGCAAAAATCAATAAATCGATAAATAACTTCATGTAAAGGCATATTTAAATTTTTCAGTATTACTGACAGGGTCATTGTATAAGCTTTCTATTACTTCAGAACAACAATGTTCATTATCTTATAGTGGCTGGGGGTCAAGAAAGCAGGCCTGGCTTAACTGAGACCTTCTCCACATGTGCTATCCCAAGGTTATGATTACCATGTCAGACTAGGATCCACTGACTTATCTGAAAGTACAACTGGGGAAGGATCCCTTTCCAAACTCATGTAGGGATTGTTGGCAGCATTCAGATCCTGTGGTCTGTTGAACTTTGGATATAATTTTCTACCTGTCTACTTGCTGGAGGCCTTCTTCAGTTATGTGCCACCTGGGCCTTTAAAACATTGCAGCTTGCTTCCTGAAAGTAAGAAAGCCACAAAGGCAATGACTGTGTGAGCTTGGAAACATTTTTCTCTAATATTTGATAAACAGTTCATTAATTTTGCTGATCACTGTGAGTTATCACTTTTTCCATTCCTATGCTATCTTTCCATCCACCTATCAATATACTATGGATTTATTTCATTTAAAACAAGCTAATTAAGTTATATAGGACATTTTGTGTTTTGAGAAATAAATTTAAAATGGTCAGTCCTGAAAATGAATGATGCCAAATGAATTTTGGAGTTTACGTCTTGTTAGTTTTATTTGTTGCAATTCTCCCATGAATAGAATGCTGTATATTTCATTTGTATTTAATCTGTTTATTGATTAATCAGAAGCATAGAGAAACAGAGAAATATTGATTAATCAGAAGCATAGGTATATGTTGGTCTTATTTTTAATAAACTGCTAATTGGAAAGTAGCCTGCAGTCATAGCCCTGTGGCATCCAATCCAATCAAATCTTGGAAGCTAAGCAGGGTCGGACCTTGTTAGTACTTGGATGGGAGACCACCTGGGAACACCAGGTGCTGTAGGCTTGGGAGACGGACCCAGCAACACACTCCCAAAAATCAACCTGCCATTGAAAACCCTATGAACAGCAGAGAAGCACTGACAATAGGGTTCCTATGAGTTGGATACCACCAACTCAATGGCACCTAACAACAACAACAATTGGAAAGTGAGGAAGTTATTGTTGATGGGGATTTTGCTGTTATATTTTAGATTATGGTATTCTGATAAAAATAATGTAAAGAAATCCTCTCATACTGAGATTTTATTCGTAATACATATCTATTAATTTTGACAAAATAACAAAATATAAGGCAAAACTTTCCCATTATTCATCAATTCAACAAATATTTATTAAACATCTACTACACCCCATGCATTCTGATAAATGCTATGTTGTTGTTAGGTGCCTTGGAGTTGGGTCCAACTTACAATTACTCTCATTGGGTTTTCAATGGCTGATTGTTTCAGGATTATTTTGGGAGTAGATTGCCATGTCTGTCCTTCTACCATTTTTGTGGTGCTGAGAATCGAACCTGGGTACAAAGAGTGCAGCGTGGCACTCTACCAACTGAGCTAAACCCCATCCCAAATCCCATGAATGATATATAAATGCAAATCAGTTCTTAAAGGTCTTACTGGGAAGAAAGATTTTCAAGTTAAAGTAGAAATTGTCTATAATATATTTAGACTAAATTCTGTTTTGACACAACTGTTTCTAACCACCTGAAACTGTTACGCCATCATGAACATTGAGCTTTGGCCAGCCATAGATAATAAATGAAAAACTTTGAATGGATATCCGCCATTACTGAGCACAAGTGAAGACTTCCTGACCAGTGAACAAAGGGGCTTGTTTATAACTAACTTTGCATAGAGTTATGGACCTTTGTGTCTTATTCAGAAAATAAATATCAATTCCACCATCATAACCACCATGAAGGCTAGGGTTTAGCTCAGTTGATAGAGTGCTGCTCTGTACTCTCTGATCCCCAGCACCATGAAAATGGGAGAAGGATGCAGCAATCCACTCCTGAGAACAATCCCGAAACAATCAGCCATTGAAAACCCTATGAGGGTCACTATGAGTCAAACCCAACTCCATGGCACCTAACAAAAACAACAACAACAGCAACAACAACAACAACAAACTCCCACTACTTCTCTAGCTCATAGTTCTCCCTGAAATTGTCCCCTCAGAAAACTACACATTGAGTTTTTTCATTGGTGTGTATTCTGTTGCCTGGCAAATCAATTAATTCTGTGCTCACTTTGATGATGAAAATAGTGGCTCTGGTGCTTTTATTAGGTACCACCTGAACTTTGGAAATCAGAGCAACAACACTGATCTTTTACATCTAAAATCTGTAAGAGGTGAGATCAAGGATATTCAAAACTACCTCAAGGAGAAAGAATGATGCACAGAACAAGCCCAACTGCTGGCATAACTTAACAAATGGTTTCAATATACCTGAAGAAAAATATGTGTCCATCAGAAAGAAAGTTGGAAACAAACAGAGAAAAACATAGCATTAGACAACCAAAGGCTGACGGTGTCTTTACAGAGCCTAGAGTTTTAAGTGCCTTGAGCTAGGAACTAGCCAGAGATAGAGGCACAGGGAATTAAAAACCAAGACTCTATGCTCTCATTACACCTCACTAATACTCATGTTTATCTTTTGTCTTTCATGTAGATTTCTCCCAAACCTTCTTGGTAGAAAGTAGTTTTTTTGTTTGTTTGTTTTTGGTTTGGTTTTTTTTAGGTTTGAGGTTTGAAGCCCACTAATTCTCACTTGTTAATAATGAAGTCTTCTACTGTTGGGAAAGATAAAGACAAATTATGCCACTTCCTATTGCTTTTAGCAGGAGGATAGTAGAATACATGTATACCTTTAACAGTCACTATAAATACATGTGGCAACAAATAGAACACGTAATGCATTAAAAGTTTCGTAAGAATTCTTACTGTTTACAGATTACACCAAATTCTATCCAAAGAACAGATAATACCTCACTGAATCTGCTGCCTGCCTATGTATCAATTTATAATCAACTTTATGACCAATATTTCTATCCAAGACAAGCCTTTTTCTACCTTAGGCCACCTCTGTGGCTGATGTATAGTATTAATATTCCTAAAACCTTTATTATTTACCTTAGAGAGTCTCAGGTATGCCCACAGCATACTTGGAAGTGCTACAAAATATAGTCTTAAATCTGCCTAAGATCCTAACAGTTAAGTGATTTTACTGTCACATCCTGGGATTTATCACCTGAGTCCATACTTTAATGGTGCCATGCTGAGTTTTATCTTTGTGCTGAAGCCATTTCTTACTTTGAGAATCTTTTGCTGAAAGAGGCCAGGATTAGCAAACAATTTCATTTTTAAACTGAGCAAGTCCTGGCTCTTTTAAGTTTCCTCTATTTTTTTTTTTTTTCAGAATCTTAGCAATTTCCACCTTAATTCAACTCTCTCTCCCTTTCCATCTCCCTCTATATTTTCTCATAGGTCACTGCAAGAAGCTCATTGGAACTTTCTCTATTCTGCCTGCAAGTTTCCCATTTCTGTTTTTCACATTAACTTGGCAATGGAATTGCTAAACTTTCTAATACTCCATAAAATGGATCCCAATACTTTCCATCCATCTAAAACGTATTTTTCATCATCCTTCAAATCTTCACTCTGGGCACATTGAGCTTCCACTAGCAGTCTCTTGGAGGCATTTTCAGTTTTTTTTTTTCTACTGCCTAGTTTCAGAGCCGGTAACAGTTGAGACCAGTTCCATATACGAAATTGTATTCTAGTTATTTGTTGCTAAATTACAAACCACATCAAAATTTGCTCATGTTTCTGTAATTTGGACAGAACTTGGCAGGGATGACTTTCTTCTGTTCCATGATATCTGTGGCTTCCATTGGGACAAATAGTTAAACTGGGGTCTTGAAAAGCCTGGAGGCTCCTTTTCTCATAGGTCTTCTCCATGTGGTCACTTCACCTGGCCTCTTCCAACCTAATAACCTCAGGAGAGTTGGTCCTATTACATGACAGTTAGGCTCCAAGGACAAGTGCTCCAAGAAACAGAAAAACTAAATGACTTCTTATTATCCAGGCTTGAAAGTCTAATATTACTCCCACCACATGTGTTGGTCATGCCAGTCACTAATGCCAGTCCATATTCAAGGTGAAAAGAATTAGATTCCACTTTTTAATGTGAGGATTGCCAAAGAATTTGACACTATTTAAAGTGCCTCAAAATACAAATTGTTCATCTCTAGAGGCTCTAAGTCTGAGATCTCTTGCCAGTATGGTTGCATTCTGATGAGGGTCCAGCGCTGGATCTCAGACTTCAGACTTCTCATTATATCCTCACATAGAGGAACGAAACCAAGCTAGCTCTCTGGTCTTTGATAAGGGCACTAATCCTATTCTTGAGCTCTCTACAACTTAGTAAATTCCCGAAGACCCCACGTCCAAATACCATGACATGGAGATAAGATTTCAGCATATTCCTTTTGGGATGACACAGACGTTTAATCCATAACAATTAGTATGAATCTCCACATGGATCCTGCACAGCTGCAGCTGCCCCTCACTGTATGTCCTCCCTTCCTTTGGAAGTGGGTCTCTGGAAGTCTATATCAAAACATACAGGCAGGTGGCAGGATTGTTTCTTTCCATGGTTGATTGCCTTGAGAGTGGGCTGCCAGGTCCTTCTCCCATTTTTGTGGTACTAGGGATTGAACCCAGGCCTCAGAGCATGTAGAGCAAGTGCTCTACCAACTGAGCTAAACTCCAGCCCATATACATATATACATATGTATATATACAGCAAAAGTTATACATGTGATGATTAATAATTTATGTGTATTATGAAACATGGAAAAATAAAATTAAGTGGATGGGAAAAGATAAAACAAATAGTGTCTGAGAAATAGGCATAAGTTATATTTTTTATGCAGATAACAGAGCTGAGAATCTATGCAGTTAAATAACTTGTAGAGGAGTTGTGTAATTCATAGGAAAGACTTCCTCTGAAAGTTAATTATGTGATTTTGCTAAATGTATGCAAATTTTGTTTATAATTACATTTTGACTACTATAATAATAGGGGGCTGCAGTTTAGCTGAGTGGGTAGAGTGCTGCTCTGCACATTCTGAGGCCCTAAATTTGATCCCTAGTTCGATCTCCCACAAAAATGGGAGAAGAATCTGGCAGCCCACTTCCAAAACAATCAGCCATTGAAAACCCAATGAATAGCAGATAAGCACTGACATGGTTCTGGGCATGGAACAGTGTAGGAGATTGTTTTGATCTGTTGCACATTTGGTCACTGAGTCAGACCCTACTAGACTGTACCTAACAACAACTGTAATAATACAGTTACTAAAACTGTTCAACTACTGCTCACATCACCTTTCATAATTTCAAGTGCAAATTATGTTTTTGATAACATTTAGTTATTACCAAAATAAAACTTAGTAGGAGTTCAGTAATAATTCTACTAGGAGTGGATGCTAATAAGAAATAGCCAGATTCAAAATTAAAGATGATAACAGTTTTAATGAGACAAAACCTTATAATTTTGTTTCCTTTTCTTGCCATAGAACACACAGAACTCTAAAACTCAAGCATTGAAATAGATCTTTATGCTCATTTTCATGTAGCTATCTAATATTCAGTATTGTAGCTTTTGTTGTTGTTAGGTGCCATCAAGGCGAGTCCTACTCATAGCAACCCTCATAGGGTTTTCAATGGCTGATTGTTTCAGGATTGCTTCAGGAGTAAATTGTCAGATCCTTCTTCCATTTTTGTGATAGTGGGGATCGAACCTGGGTCATTAGATGGAACAGAGCAGCACTCTACCAACTGATCTAAACCCCAACCCCATTGCAGTTTTGTTGTTGTTTTTAGTGTTAGGTGCCATCAAGCTGTGTTGGACTCATAGCAACCCTCGTAAGGTTTTCAGTTTTATATTCCCCTTTATTGGTAAATGATGGTGGGATACAGATAAATACAGCATTGATTTTTTCCCCTTATGCAACTATTATATCACTTTTGGTTACACTTTTATCAGCTTACAAGGTTTATGGAACCTTTTGACTAATATGTAGGAAAACTCTAATGCATATTTGGGTCATATTCCCACCTTCCACAATCTTTGCATCCCTTTGCTTGTTTCCTCCCTCCTTCTTTCTGTTCTTTATATTGTCCCTTCTTTGCTAAGTTTAATTGTGCATTTTTTTGTATATCAATTTATGTATAGGATTTTTCCTTCCTTTAACTAAGATTCAGCTCCCACATATGAGTGAGAACATATGGTATTTCTCTATTTGAGCTTGTGTTCATTCACTTAAGATAATGTTCTCCAGGTCCATCCATTTTGCTGCAAATGGCATTATTTCATTTTTTTTATTGCTGAGTAGTATACCGTTGTGTACATGTACCATAATTTTTTATCCATTCTGTTGATGGGCACTTTTGTTGGTTCCATATTCTTGTTATTGTGAAAAGTGCTGCACTGAATATGGAGATGCAGGTGTCTCAGTGGTATGATGACTTGTCTCCCTTTGGGTATATTTCCAATAGCAGTATAGCTGGTTAGCTCAGTTGGTAAAGCGCCACTCCATTCACTTATAGGGTTTTCAATGGCAGTTTTAGACTTATAAAACAGAAGCAGTATAGTTTTTAAAGAATGAATGGAATGATAAGGAACAAACCTTATGTAGTACTAACAAAAACAGCATGTAGAAAATGCTGACAAAACACCTTTTCAAATAATGGAAAATAGAATGCATATATTCTTCTTTGCATTAACAAAAGTAATTTGTAGGTAAAATGTAATCAATGTACACTAAATTGCAACACAGATTGCAAAAATAATTACTTGATAAGTACTTGTAGCAAATCTTTTTTCTGTGAGCAGAGAGAGAAAATGTTGACATATTTTTATTCTCTTGAGTCATTAGTAGCTCTATTTAGCCAAAAGATATTTTGAAGAATTACAAATAAATATAATTTAGAATTTCCAAAGAGGTACATTCATAGCAACAGACTCTTGGACAACATAGATAGTATTTTTAGAAAAACAGAATAATGAGTGGAAACCAGTCTGAGTGGAAGAATTGGTGGTCCAGACTGAGTCCTGTCACATCCTAGGTGACTATCTTTGGACAAGTCATTTAACCTCTCTGGCCTCCATTTTTATATCAGGAGATTGCAGTGATGGATAGCTTAATTTTATATGATACTTATATTAATGGATGACAATTGAAATATTGGGTTCTGAGGATATATAATTAATAGTAATGATCATTCTTCCATCCATCTAACCACGTGTCCTTTAACATATAATTGTACCTGCATAATTGTCAGGTACAAGTGAATTATTGCATATACAATTTTTGAGCAGTTCACAGTCTCTTCAACACTAGTATCACCAAGAGATATTGAGAAATTGCAAATGGAAATTCATTTTCTTGTTTTCTACTGCTAATTGCAGCTAGCAACTATAATGGAGTATTTCCTGATTTGGGCAAATCATTGTACCACTAAAGGTATATATTTTTAATTCATTTTGTGTAGCCATTATTACCTCCTTCCAATCTGCTGCTGTATAAGTGGTGTTTCATTTTGTTGAATAGTTACAAATAGAAATCTAAGTAAGAGACCACAGTGGCTTCAGTCAGGCTGGACAATAGTAGAAACTGAGGGAATTGTTTAGTGAGGGATCTAGTATAGAAATAGAGTTAATAGAATTCTTTGAAAGATTAGATGATTTCATATTTGAGGAAGTTGTTGCTCGCTGATAATATTTCTTGAAATGAAGAAGAGAGTGAGGGGCGAAGAGATAAAAGCCAAATTCAGTTTCGATTATGTTGAGTTTGAAATGTCTATCAAATAGTCTGGGTCTAGGAAGAAAGGTCAGGGTAGCATTTGTAATTTTGAGAATTGTCTATGTATACACTATTCAAAACCAGAATGGATAAGATCAACTTGAGGGAAGTTCACAGACAGAGCAGAGTGAAAGGAGGGAAGGATGGAGGCAAGGAGACAGAAAAGAGAGGAAGATAAATGAAAAAAGGAAAAGGTAGGGTTTGTGAGTAGAAGATGATGCTCTTTATATCAGATGAGAATCTTTATTTACATTCAATCATTGAGGTCATTCAGAACACAGAAATAATTATTTAAATAGATAAATTATTATTGTTAAGTGCTGTCAAGTTGGTATCTGACTAATAGAGACCATACGTACAAGAGGCAAAACACTATTGTCAGTGCTTCTCTGCTGTTCATAGGGTTTTCAATGGTGGGTTGATTTTGGGGAGTGAGTTACCAGGTCTGTCTCCCAAGCCTATAGCACCTGGTGTTCCCAGGCGGTTTCCCATCCAAGCACTAACCAGGTCCAACCCTGTTTAGCTTCTGACATCTCATGGGATCAGATGAGACATTTACAGGGTTTTCAATGGCTGATTGTTTCAGGATTGCCTCAGGAGTGGATTGTCACATCCTTCTCCCACTTTTGTGGTGCTGAGAATCGAACCCAGGACCTCCGAGACTGCAGAGCAGCGCCTCTAACAACTGAACTAAATCCCAGCCCCAAATAGATAAATAGACAAACTAAAATAATCAATTGAAGGCATTGGAATTATATATAATATTGAACTTTTGTCCTTCAGTAAGAAACTTTTAACTTGAAACTTTGTCCTTCAATATATACTATAACAATCAGATGATTTGTTGATGGGAAAAAACATTTAATTGCATTTTTACACATATATAGTGTTACATTTATAAGAGTAGCTTTTAAGTATTCTGGCATGTGTATTAATGGTTCGTTAATGCACTTCACAGGAAATGGAAGTCATTTGGTCTTCAATATTTCATGGCTTATAGTACACTTGAGGATTAGATTAATTTCATTTTATATGCCATTTTCAGATTATGTGTTTTTGCAATTCATTTAACCAACCCAGTTTTTCATGAAGGAAACTATGTTGAAATGTACATATTTACAAAAAAATTTAAAATTTATTTCAATGGAAAAAGATTGAATATATTATCTTTGGTAATCTATTCAGTGAATTAATATGGCAGATAAAAACATATTCTGAATCCCTATTGTTACAGCAACAGAAACATAATTAACTTTGATGCTGATTACACTCATTTAATCAGTATGCACTGTATACATGTGTTTAAATATCACACTGAGCCTCATTAATATGTACAATTCATACATACTAATAAAAATAAGACAAATGCAAAAGAACTTTGAAAGAAGAAAAAGAAAGGATGGTCTAAATATGGCTACTCTACAACAATTTAACCCTTTCTTAAAGCTTTATATATTAAGATAGGAAAGTTGCCAGAATTCTAGAAATCGTCCTTTAAAAAATTGTCCCTCCTTGTCCTTCTTATCAAATAGAAATTGTATCCTGTAAAGTCTTCTTTCCACATATCTCCTGCACTGTTCACCTCCCTTTGTCTCCATTGGCCCTTCCTCGGTTCAGGTAACATATCACTTTTCTGGTTTGAATCATCTTTTATTTTTGTTATTTTGTTTATTGACACTCCTGCTTCAATCTTGACCCCTTCAATTTATCCTTCCTTTAACTACCATGGATTGTATAGTAGTTCTTCTATTTCTACTGCACCTAATTCAAGTCACCTGCATCTCATTCCTGTATTATTGCAACAGCCTCCCCTAAACCAGTCTCCCTTTTTCATTTCTAAAAAAAAAAAAAAAAGATCAAATCACCCCATTGCTTGAAACCCTTCAATGTTGGTTTTTCTTAGGTACTGTGGAGTTAATTCCAAGTCATAGTGACCCTCTGTATAGCATAATGAAACACTACCCAACACTGTGCCATGCACATGATCTTTTTATGCTTGATTCCATTGCTGTAGTCACTGTTTTTTTTCTCTCACTTTGGTGCTACATCAGCAAAGGAGGTCCCGGGGGCTTTATTCTATTTCCATCATTAAGGTCAACTCTACTTTGAGGAGACAACTCTTTTCCAGTCATTTTTTGGATACCTTTCCTCTTGGGGGGATTATTTGTTGCGGTGCACTCCGGCCCGGCAAAAGACCACAGAATTTCTCCTCAACACCAGTTCACTTGGGGATCCTCAGGAGCAGGCAAGAGCTGGTCGGAGGTGCCAAGAAGGACCTCAGGAAATTTCAACAACAAATGGGAACTTTATTAGGCTACTCCTTTGCAGGAGAGCCTAAACACTATATAGCTCTCTAGCCAGCAGCATGGATTGCTGCTGGTATAATGGAATTACAGCTCTGTATCACAGTGCCAAACAGCTCTGATGTCTTCTGCTGGCAGCGCCGATGTTCCAATGATGTTGTCCCATCTGTCTGGTCATCTTTTCCTCTCACTTCCTCCCTGGGGCGGGGGGATTGAGAGCTCTTCTTGACTTGCTCGAGGTCTTCTTTCTTGACTCTCAGAGTCCTGCCTCTTAGTGGCTTGACTGAAGGTCTTTGGGAAGTTAGGAGTGGGGTTCGACAATTAGGATCCAGGTGGTCGGGAAGGAAGAGACGAAAGGACACTTGGGGTAGTCAGTGGTCTGTTTATATACATTCTGGGTGGGGGTGTGGAATAGGAGATAACCAATCAGAGAGCAGCTCGTACTAGGAGGGGCAGCTCTCCCTGAGGGGTTTGGAAAAGTGCACTTATGATTGGTGGGTTAAGTGCGGGCTGGACTAATCACTAAACTTCCCTTAGTAAAAAATGAGATGGCTCCAGGCAGCCAATCAGATTGAAGGAGGCCACACCAGAGCTGGGCTGTTTGGGGGCCATCTTGGATCACTCAATGGGAGGTGTAGGAATAAAGTAGGTAAGAGTTAACTGGGACTTGGGTAGCCATATTGGCTCTTAGGGAGTCAAATAGGTCCCAGTCCAGATTCCTGGGTTAAGGATCACCAGAGGTGGGAGGGGCAGGAACAGGGCAGGATCTGGGGAGGGCTCAGACCTGGGCTGTGACCGAGCAAGCCTCAGACCTGGCACCCTCCTGGTCCAACCTGGGGGAGCCCAGATAATTCTCTACAATCCTCCAACACTATATTTGACAGTGCTTCTCTGATATTCATAGGGTTTTCAAAGGCTGATTTTTTTGAAGTGTACTTCTATGTCCTTTTCCTTAGTCTGTCTTAGTCTGGAGCTCAGCTGAAACCTGTTCTGGCCCTGCTGGGATATAAAAAAAATGGTGGCATAGCTTTCAGTATCACAGCAACATGCAAGCCCTCATAACACAACATGCTGACACATGTGGAACCCTTCAATGACATCTCAATTATGGTAACATGCAGACTCCTTCCCGTGACATACAGCCTCCTTTGTGGTCTGGCTTCTGCCTACATTCTGGCTCACCTCCTTCACCTTTTCCCTGGTTCCAGATCACTGTCCACTTTGGCTATCCATTTAAACCACATTCTGCCAAACTCCTCACACTCTCAAGGCCTTTGCTTCAAATGCTCTTCACATGCCTTTCAGATAGATTTTTTTCTTATTGATCAGTTCTCTATCCAAGTGATCTTCATGACAGGTCTTCTCTGAGTCCTCATATACTCTTCCCTTCTCCCTCTCTATCTTAATATACATTTTATATAGATAACTCCTAAAATTATCGTGGATAAAAATGTAAGTGGGATTCCATCTGCTTCAAACATTAGCTCTTCTTCCCACTAATTGATAACCTTGGACAATTTTTTGAATCTATTTCCTTTCTGTAAAATGGATAATACCTCATAAGAGCATTACAAAAATTAAATGATGTAAATGTAAAGTTTGTAGAACAATGCCTAGCTAGTTATTGTTATTAGTTCTTGTTGTTATTAGGTGCTATCAAGTCAAATCTGACTCATAGCGACCCTTACAGGGTTTTCAATAGCTGATTATTTCAGGATTGCTTTGGGAGTGGATTGCTACATGCTTCTCCTGTTTTTGTGGTGCTGGGGATCAATCCTGGGACTACAGAGAGTGCAGAGCAGCACTCTACCAACTGAGCTAAATTCCAGGCCAGTTGTTATAAACATAGTACAATCAATATTAAAAAAATATATATTTTTACTCTGATGCTGTGGTACATGCCTGTCATCCCAGAAACTTGGGAGAATAAGGCAGGCAGATCACAAGTTCAAGGTCAGAAGCAGCCTGTGTAAGTTAGCAAGACCCTGTCTCACAGTAAAAAGTAATAAAGGGGTTGGAAGTGCAGCCAGGAGGTAGAATTCTTTCAAAATATCTGTGAGGCCCAGGTTTAACTCCAAGTACTGCAAAACAAAACAAAGCAAAAACCAACCAACCAACAAACAACAAATATATATGTGTATATATAGACCTGCACTTAAAGACATACAGAAAAGGCAGCCCTGACTAAAGAAACTCAAGTTTCAAATGCTTTTAAACAATGTGTAAAATTACTCTCTCACATTCTGCCTTTTGCTCCTGCTGACAATTCCTAAATGCTAAGTAGTTTGCCATTGAACAGAAAATGTAAGTTATAGAGATTTGGATACATGAGAAATCTCAAGTCCTGGAAAAGAGAATCAGCATAAAGCAGACCACAGGGGAACTTTATTTCCACGCATGAGATTTGTACTGGGTACTGTTAGTCAGATTTTTGTTGCTGTAGCATATGCCTAAAAAAAACAGTTTAAGGGAGGAAAGATTTATTTTGGTTCATGGTTTCAGAGGTTTCAATCCATGGCTTGCTCCATTACTGTGTGTTTGTGGTAAGACAGAATTCTTGGCAGCAAGTGCATGTGGTAGGGCAAAGTAGTTCACCTCATAATGGCCAGAAAGTAGAGAGAGAGACAAGAAGAGACTGTGGACTAGGTGTCAATTCCAAATGCATACCCCCCAGTGACCTACTTCCTCCACAGAAGCCCTAAACAGTTTTGATCACCTCCCCAAATAGTTTCACCATTTGGAGACCAAGCCTTCCACACATGAGCCTGTGGGTACATTTCATATTCAAACCATTACAGATGCTAAAACACCAAGTCTAAATAGAATTGAGAGTATTAGCCAGCTTATCTGGGTCAGAACCAGAGAGAGAAGTCTCCTGGTAGTAAGACAGTGATAAGGAAGAGTCAGTTCAAGTAGCCTCCTGGGGTAGAGGTGAGAAGCTTCCAGTGGTTAGAAGTGGTTGGAAAATAGGACTGAACATGCCCTGCATGTAAAACCACTGCTTACATTGATGTATTTTCTTGATCTCTGCTGGAGAAGAAAGAAGCAGGGAAAAAAAATCAGAGACAGACCATAAGTGTTCTTCCTAAAAGTTGTTCATATAATTGAATACTTCAGATTTGAATAAAATTTACATTACCCTATTTTCATCTTGGAGTTGAGATCTTCATGTTAAGACCATGTACCACATCTTTAATTTTATTGCCTATTAATAGGAAATCTTATCTAGATTGAAAACCAAGGAAGTATGAGGGTGAGCCTCTTATTTTCTACTGCTTGCCTCAAATAAATGATCTTATGTCAAAGTTTGGTGAACATCCACACAAGGAAAGGGAATCTACTTTCCCCACCATCAAATTTATGTCTGGACACTGTTCGCTGTGTTTCCAAAGTGATACGATACTGTATTTGGCATTTGATAGGCTTTTTTTCCTTTGGCTGTAGCATCTGTTCAGCGTGTTAGGGTACAAATTTAGAAACTACTATATATAGCCAGTCCGTCATCTTTTCACCAAAAGATTCACTTTAAGTTTTCCAAGTAAAGCTACATTTGTTGGAGGATCTTTCTACGTAAAATACATAGAGGTATGTGTCTGATCCACCTTACCCTTTTCAAACACATGGCATGTAAATAAAATATGAAGCTGGGTTATATAAGGACATGAATACAAAGTCATATTACATAAAGCTTTGCATGTTATGAAAACTTCTAGTGTATTCTTGAGTGAAATTATTCTCTCTGCTTTATAATAACATATCTTTATGGAGTGAAAAAGTTATGCTATTAAATTCTAAGTACCTTATATTACAAGTTGTTAGATTTAGTTTACATAATTCATATCTATTTATACACAATACTAATGAAAAATCTTGGTTTATTAAATCAGATATATGAATTGCCACACATAATTTAAGAAACTTTCTCTATTTTATTGAATTGAAGAAATTTGATATATTTATCAATTGTTACTTGAATATTTCTAATTAATGAGTTAAGGCTGCTTATGCAATTTCATTTGAAATTCAATATCTGTAGTATTCCACAGATGATTATAATTATGTGGATTACTCTTAGTGGTTTCTAAATTTACTCTTTTTAAAAATAAAGATGTCAAAGAAGAGTAAGATTAAAATATTGAGTTGAATAATCATATCAGTTCAGTTGAAAAGTCTCTGCTCCATTCTCTAATTTTTATCCAAGGAACCACTATTACCTTTCTAACACCTATTTAACTGACCTCTTTTGTCTCTCAAATTTTGATTCTTCTATCTGATATTCATGTACTTCTCTTTGCTCTCAGAAGTGAAGGGAAACTATATAGAGAGTATATATATAGAAAAAAAGACTGCCCCCTTAATACTATGGAGCCTTTCTCCCTCGGCCACAGCCAGAATCCCAGGTGCAGCGTCCCAGGGCAAAACAAGAAGGAAATAGTTATAAACACTTATGAAGAATACCTAAATAGAATTAGGAAATTTGTTTATAGATGTTGTGTTTTGTATAGGCGGCAAGGGAGGCTGTTAGTAAATGTTAAGTTGCTGGGAAAATCAAACTCAAATAGTATTATTATTATTAGCTATTTACTTTCTGTTTTTCTACAAGTTGTATGTGTGCATTTAAATTAAGAAACTGACATTGCATGAGAAAAAACTTTCAAGACATGCACCACGTTTTAAACTTTTTCTATTAAGCTGGCAAGAGTAGGTGTTCGGGGAAGAATGTTAGTTTTTCCAGATCAATTAAAGTGAACGTAGTCAAAGTCACAATATGAGAATGTGAAAACTTCAAAAAAGTAGTTGAAGATAATGTTTCATAAATGATTTTCTAGCATATATTTCCATACCCCTTCCCCAACACTTAATTTACTCTTCCAAAGAATACTCTATTCTCTGATAGGCACATAGCCACAACCACATCATCAATTAATCTTTGTAAAGGTCTCAAAAAAATGTATTGGCTCAAATCTTGGTATGGTGGCATATGCTTGTAATCCCAGCAACTCAGAAGGCAGAGGCAGGAGAATCACATGTTTGAGGCCAGTGGCAGCCTGCATAAATTAGTGAGATCCTGACTCAAAATAAAATATGAAAAATGGGCTGGAGTTGCAGCCCAGAGGTAGAGTACTTGCAAAGTGTATGTGAGGCTCTCAGGTCAGGTCCCAGGTACCACAAAAAAAAAAAAAAAAAAAAAAAAAAAAAAAAAGATTGACTCATGAACTTAGCAAAAAAAACCAAAAACAAAACAACAACAGCAACAACAACAAAACAACAAAAACCACTCTTATTTTTTCCAGAATGTCAAACTTGGGACAATTTGACACTGACTTTTACCAATCTAACTATACCATTGATAATCAGGAGCAGAGCTATGGAAATATTTATGGACCTAGAGAGTAAGTACTTTATGTTGAACAAATAAAGTTCTGTTTTAAGAAATATTAATGTTATTGCAATTGGTTACATGTAGAGAGGTTTTCTTAGGAGAAGATAGTTTTCCAGAGCCTATCTCAGGAAAGTATCCAAAAAGAAATGAGAGGAAAAGGCAAAGAAATTAGCCCAATTCTCCATGAATGTCTTTTAGTTAGGTCTCATGACAAGTGAATACCTTATCTATTCTTTTCAAAATAGCACTTAACAAGAGAGTCTGAATGTAGGCATTACACAAGCAGAAACTATATTCCTTTTACCTGATATTTTTTGTGATACTTACTGGTGTCTGCTTTATGTCAGAAATTAAGGACACTAAAAACCGAAGATAAAGATGAAATCCAGAGAGTCTTATCTTCACAAAATTTATGATTTTACTTTGGGGACTTAGATAATGAAATATGCACTTATAATGTGCAGGCAGTATGAAAAGTGCTGTGATGAACTGACACTCATGTATTTACAAATGTGTTAGTTATTTCAGATGAAAATTTAACTTGAGTTGGAAATAAAACAAAATTATTATGAATTTGGTATTTACCTTTACTATTGACAAAAAATACACGCCTGCAGCCATAGCCCTGCAGCATCCGATCCCATCAGATCTTGGAAGCTAAGCAGGGTTGGGTCTGGTTAGTGCTTCGATGGGAGACTGCCTGTGAACACCAGGTGCTGTAGGCATGGGAGACGAGATGGACCTGGCAACCCACTCCCAAAAATAAATCCCGCCACTGAAAACCCTATGAACAGCAGAGAAGCACTGACAATAGTGTTCCCCTTTGTGTGTAGGGTCACTATGAGTCGACAGCACCTAACAACAATTGGCAAAATAATATACATAAAGGGAGGAGAATTTGGTTCAAGTTTTGGCTCTAGCATTTGTTATCTTTGCGATATTGGGAAGACTTAATTTCTCTGTCTTCATCTGAGACATAAGGACATTAATAATACCCACTCTATGGAATTATTGTAAAGAACAATTGTGATTATGTGTAGGAAAGCACATATTAAACTAAAACTATGACTTAAGTGTTATTTAGAGATGCATTATAAAAGCAATGGACACTGCTGTCATACTGTTTATGGTTAAACAGTTGCTTTTATGCATGTTGTTTTCTGGGTCTAGGTTAGTGAATGGGACAAGGTTCATACCCTGAAACTTTCATAATAACTAACATTTATTTGGCTCTTGCTGTGTGTTACAAACTGTTCTGAGCTTGACAAATTAACTTACTCTAACCTAGAACAACCCTGTGACCTAGGCAGTACTATGATTCCCATTTTAAATGTGAGAAGCCAGCCAGCTTCTTAAGAAACTTTCTCAAGACTAATAACTAAGAAATGGAGTCAACATTTTAGTCCAAGGTTGTTTGGTTTTAAAATGAGGGTGAATGAATGGCTTATGATAAAATAATTTTTGACTACCTTAGGTGCGGTAGGATGTGTGGTGACTACACCATCCCAAAACTTTAGGCCAAATAGCCTCATGACAGGTATTTCAAATGTATTAATTCTAGCAGACTCTTATTTTTTAGAGAAAACAGAAAAGAACTACATTAAAAGTTCCAAGTAGAAAAAGGAAAAGACAGAATAAATATAAGAAGCAATGGGCAGGGGGTCTTTTGTTTCATCTCTGCCCAGCGAAATTTGGACCCTGTTTTCACTGACTGGTCATCTTGCATGCTTATGCAACAGAACAGATGCTGCTTTCCCAAGGGTAGCAGTTAGGGTCCTCCAGAGAATGAATGAAAATATATAACAGCAACAAAATATATATGTTGTTGTCCAGTCAGGTCTGACTCATTGCAACCCTCCTAGCGTCATATATATATATATATATATATATATATATATATATATATATATATATATATATATGCTGGGGTTTAGCTCAGTTGATAGAATGACACCCTAGGCTTGATCCCCAGCACTGCAAAAATGAGAGGACATGGCAATCCACTCCCAAAGCAATCTCAAAACAATCAGCCATTGAAAACCCTAGGAGGGTTGCAATGAGTCAGACTCGACTCCACAGCACCAAGAGCAACTGTGTACACACACACACACACACACACACACACACACACACACACACATATATAAATAAATTTATATACACATACATACATATATATGCATATATGTGTGTATATATACACACACACACACACACACACATATATGTACACACACATACACACACACACACATAACCTGTAACCATACCACTGTGGCATCCGATCTGGTCAGATCTTGGAAGCTAAGAAGGGCTGGGCCTCGTTAGTACTTAGATTGGAGACTGCCTGGGAACACCAGTTGCTGTAGGCTTGAGAGAAGGACCCGACATCCGACTCCCAAAAAACAGCCATTGAAAGCTCTATGAATAGCAGAGAAGCATTAACAATACTGTTTTGTCTGTTGTACATAGGGTTGCTATGAGTCAGACACCCACTGGACTGCACCTAACAAAAATAACAATATACACATATATGTAAATGAGTGTGTGTGTGTGTGTGTGTGTGTGTATATGTATGTTTTATTAGATTGGATTACATAGAGAAACTGGGTTATTCCACAACACTGCCTGCAGAAGGCAACAGTCACTCAATCTAAAGAGCTGGAAACCTGAAAAGTCTCTGTCTGATGCTGAGGTCAAGTCTGGAAGGTGCTGGTCTGTTATCCTATCCACACTGAAGTTGAGGAAAGTATAGTCATTCATCATTGGATGGTGGCAACTGCACCCACAGGCTCTGCTCCCAGAGAGTTTAAGCCTGCCCTCCAAATGTAGGCTGGCTTCCCCTCTGTACGTCACTTCTTCCTTTCCAAAACCCTACCTATGGATTGTACCACATTCTTTGGGGGTGGGCCTCTTCCCCTCAGTTACCAATGAGCCTGTAAATCCTCTTTGGAAATGTCCTCACAGATTAATTTCAGGAAGGTCAATCTAGTGAAATTGACAATGAAAGCTAACCATCTCACCAAGCTTATTCCGAGTTACTTTTACAGAGCTATGCTCTAAATGACAAGGAAAAGTATTAGTAGGTGATATTTTTACAATTGGAAAAAGTAAATATCTGAAATTTTATCTCATTTACATCCTCATTCTATCCTGTCTGGCATCAGTCAGGTTGTCTTTTATGTCTTTACAGTTTGGAAGGTAAAGAAACAATAGAAATGTGCTCGAGGCAGAGGCAGTAGTTTGAGCATTAAGCTATTCCAGGATGGTTAGTCTAAGTGGATAATTCACACTGAGAGCTATTTAATAGGCGTTTCCAGCTCTGTTCTTTTGCTTTATAGAAATGAACCAGTTTCTTTGAACCTTCTGTTTCTTTTATCCATTTTCTTTCCTCCCAGATGGCATAAGTTCTTGGGTATCATCTACATTTTCAGCCTGAAATAAAATAAAAAGTTCAACAAGAAGACAAAGCTTTCTACTTAAGCAAGGACCCATGCATCACTGCTCTTTCCTCCCATCCCACCCACCCAAATTTTCTTTCTCCATTTGATTATTCATATCAGCACTTCCCAGAAATCAAGATGACAAAGAGATGGAAATCAATGTAACCTAATAAGAGAAGCTCATGATTATACTATATCAGGATGGTGACCTTGTTGTTGTTGTTAGGTGCCGTCGAGTTGAGTCCAACTCATAGCGACCCTATGTACAGCAGATCGAAACACTTGCCAATTCGATTCTGTGCCAGGCAAATGATCTTATTTACGTACGATGGTGACCTAGCCTAGTTCAAATGCTTACATTTAAATCTAACACCCGATTCCAGTCCACATTGTAAGGCTCAAAAACTAAGTAAGGATTTTAACTGCAGTAGTTCTGCAAGGTATGTGAAACATGGAATTGAGTTGTCATTTATAGTGTACATCAAAGGAATTCCAGATATTGCATCTGTTATTCATACTGTGAATAATTTAATTAAAATCCAAGTCAGAATAAGAAGCTGATCATCCTAGAAAAATATATAAAAATCCAGTGAACACATTTCCTGGCAAAAGATATGGGAATGCTGATGATATTTTGAAGGTGTTTACCAGTTTCTGTTCATCTCTCTCTTTTTGTTTCTCTTTTTTCTTTCTTCCCTCCCTCTTTCCTCTATACCCCTCCTGAAGCCTTCCTCCTCAATATGAGGGAGCTTGCTTTAAAAGCCTGTTTGGCTCAATAGCATACTGAATTGAAAGCTAATTGATTGTGCTTGCTAAGGCAATGAAAGTATGTTTAAATGCATTGCAACATTCACTTAGAATGTTGCATTTGTTCATTTAGAATGAAAAAGGAGGAACATTTTTCGTTTTTTAGAAAATGAATTATTCAGTCATTCAAATAGAGCTAATTTCCAGGCACCAATAGCTAGGTTATGCCTGCAGCTGTACCACTGTGGTGTCCCATCCCATCAGAGCTCTGAAGCTATGCAGAGTTGGGCCTGGTTATTACTTGGATGGGAGACTGCCTGGGAATACTAGTGGCTGTAGGCTTGGGAGAGGGACCCTACAACCCACTTCCCCAAAACAATCAGCCATTGAAAACCCTATGAATAGCAGAGAAGCACTGACCATACTGTTTCACCTGTTGTACATTGGGTCACTATGAGTTGGACACTGACTTGACAGCACCTCACAACAACAAAAAGGCAGAGATATAACTCCATAGCATTAGAAAGTAAAAGGAAATAGGACCAAAAACGCTGCTGATGGTTCTAAAGGAGCCTTGACAGTCACCTCACAGTTGCTTGAAGTGGTTTTAACAGGAAGATGGATATTTACTGACAAAGACAAAGTTTAAATCTTATCAGCCAGCGTCTAGTTCTTTTGGTCTAATTCAGTTGACATTCAGCATCTGGAATAACGTCAGATTAGAAATTATCACATTTTCTCTGTTAGCCTTTTCAGAGAGTAAAAATGCTGTATAATACAGAAAAAAAAGACATTTTGATGGTATAGTCTACAAAATTCCTATTGCTATGTAGGGTACTTTTAACATCTTAAATATCAAGTCCATTAATCTGACTTATATAATTGCCTCTACTAGGTTAATCATTCAAGGCTATAGTCTTAACATAATATAAAGAATAAAATAGGAAAAGGGTCTAGTCCTATTCCCCCTGAAATTCTTTTCATGAAAGGATATAACAGACTTGAAAGATGTCACTAAGCATATTACAGTACTCATTCACACTGCCAGTGTGAGTTGACACTAAGAGTCTCTTCCTTCCAAATGGGATTTAAAAAATACAGTTTTGACTTATAGACCTTTAAGAAAATATGAGGGGCAGTGGCCAGGGTATTGTACATGCTCAGTTAATGTTAGTGGGTATAGGTCATTCTTCTAGAAGCCTTTTCACGACCAGTTATTTTAATTTTTTTGAATTGAGGTTAAATTTTAAGCAGGTCCTTTCTTTCATGGGTAAATATTCATAAAAACTTAGGTGAATTCATAAGAGGAAAATTATACATTCCTCCCTTGATTTGTCATGTTATCCTTTTCATGGATGTATAAACATCTGTATTTTTCTCTTTCTAGACAGCAAGCCAGTGAGCAGCCTCAGTCCTCGTTCCTTGTTCCTCCAGAGACGATCACGTCATCAGGTTATGCAGGGCAATTTATTCAGCCAGCATCCAGCTCGGATTATTACTCACAATCTCCTTACATTGACAGTTTTGATGAAGAGCCTCCATTGCTAGAAGATAAGTTAAGAAAATGTTATTGTGTATAACTCAAAGAATAATAGCAATAATCAGCCCTTAATGTGTGCTGTCCACATTTTGTGTATGGTATTTTATGTGATTGTTCCACATATTACAAGTCTGCCAGGCCAAGGCACATAAACCACTGAAATTTTGTTGCATGTTTGTTTGGGGAAATTTGGAAGTAGATTTATGCTATTGCTGTGCTACTGGTGCTTTTATTGAATGTTTCTTCACTGTTTTATAAAATTGGGATTCCCTTGGCCAAGTATTGACAACAGTGAAGACATTTTTGATGAAGTGTTTATATCAAAGCAAGCACCCTTCCCACCCCCAGTTAATGAGGCACTTCAGAATAGCATATTTTATTTTCTGCTGTGTTTGCCTGGGAGCAAAGGGGATAGTTTCTTGAATCAATATTTTTTTGCTGTTGACAAGGAGACAAGCCGCTTGTTTTCTTTCCTGATTCACATGGGCTGTCTCACGTCAGCTTGGCATGAATAGGTGGAAAAGAATGGGATTCTAGAAAATAACATTGCTGTTGGGATGGAAACCAGGAGAGTTGGAGCTGGAGGTCCTTTGGCAATTTCATGTATGTTCTATTCATTGATTTGTTCTTATATCTAGCCACACTCTATCTCCTGCTTTCGCTCTAAAAGAGTGTCAGTATGACCTTAGATGCAGAAGTACTGAAAAACTAAAACTCAAGTGGACTTAAATTTGAGAGCCAAGCAGAAATTTTCAGTGGCTAAAGGCTTTAAGTCCCTTATATGTACAAATCCTTGATAGGTAGTCAAGTGAAAAGGAATAGTTTTGAATTCCCCATATTTTATATCACAAGATCATTTTTTGCCTCACATACAACTTGCCACCACCTGTGACTAACACAGTCTTCTTTGATTGCCTAAAAAATGCAAAAAAGTAAAAGATTTAAACTATTCAGAAAAGTAGATTATTATGTAATGGATATGTTGGTTCCTTAGAAACTAAATAAGTTTTGGGGTCAGTTATATTTGACCAATTCATTCTATTTTTCCTCTGCAATTCATAAATACCTGAAAATTATAAACTATTTTTATTAAACATTTTCTTTGACTCCACCAATAGGTTTTTTGTTTGTTTGATTGATTGTTTTTGTTTGTTTATTTGTTTGTTTTTTGCAGGACTGGGGGTTGAACCCAGGACCTCGTGCTTGCATGCTTTGCAAGGGTTTCGCTAAATTACGCAGACTGCCTCTGGTCTTGAACTTGCGATCCTCCCGTCTCCGCCTCTCAGGCTGCTGGGATTATAGGCATGTGCCACCGCGCCCAGCTCACCAATAGGTTTTTAACAACTTACCAACTGTCTAATTATATAATTTGGAAAATATAAAATATATCAATGCAAAGATAAAACTTCAAATTTTGTCTCTAAGACATGACTACCATTAACAATTTGATGTATTTCATTCTAGCCTTTATCTTATTTTCTTATGAATGTTTATATATTGTGTGTGTTTACACATTTACACTTAAAAATGAAGTATTGTTTTCAATGAAAATATTTGTATTATTTAAAATGAAAGTTGGATCATACTAGTTATAAAATTTTGTATTCTTTTAAGTTACATTATGATCATTCTATACATGAATTCTCTAAAATCATTAAGTATGATTTGATAACATGATTTATAATGCTCTCATAATATTCTGTCATACAAAGGTACCATTATTTAAATACACCTTGAAGGTTGGCCCCTATAAGTAATGCTTTGGTCAACAACATACTAAAAAACCTTTGGCCTGTGCAGAGTCTGTCTTTGGAATTTATCTGTTATGGTGTAATGATTACATCAAAAGATACTTGCAACACTATCAAACTGATCTTGAAAACGAATTTTCCACTGTACCCTCACAGTAGAATATGTAATAGCCTTGTAAACTTAATAGTAAAAGGAAAGAAAGGAATACCTTGTATTTTTTAATTACTAGGTATTTTTGATTTTTCGTAAGCTTATAGACTTTTAACTTCTTCCTATTTTTCATGTTTTTTGGCAGATTTCCCATTGAAATTTAAAAATTTTCCTTATTTTAAGAGATTTATATTGTAAAGATACTAATTATTGTCTGAAATGTAAAATATTTTAAACATTTTTTCCTTGGCTTGTGTTTTTCATCTAATTTGTACATAAATATTTGGAAAATATTCATATTTTAGAATCCAGAATATTTTTCTTGGAAACATTTCTCTCCAGGTGCTCTTTTTTGTTCAGAATCTTTTTCTCTAGCTCCCCCTCATACTTACGTCCTGTTTTTGTTTCTCAAATTTTAAAATTATTCTTTTGCATTTAAATTTATTTTGTTTTTGTTTTGTTTTTTGAGATGAGGTCACTCTATGTATCCCAGGCTGGTGTCAAGCACACAGTCCTCCTGCTTCAGCCTACTGTGTGCTTGGACTATAAGCATGAGCCTCCATGGCTGGCCATATTCAGAATATTGATTTGAAAGTTGTTTTAGCCTAATATATAAATCCTTAATATATAAAGTAAGAACTTGAGTTTATTTTTCTCTTTAACAATTAACTAATTTTTTGCTACTTTTTTTAAAAATAATTTTTTCTAGTTATCTGAAATGTCTCTGTTATATACTATGTCTTTTTTTTCATTTTTTTTTCTTCTTTTGTTTTTTTTCAGTACTAGGTGGCTGAACTCACGGCCTCACACATGCTTCTCAAGTACTCTACCACTCAGCTGCACCCCCAGACCCTGTTTAAATTTTTATCTTGAGACATGGTCTTGTGAATTACACAGGCTATGTCAGGCCTCAAACTTGCAATCTTCCTACCTCTGACTCCCCTCTTGCTAGGATTAGAGGTATGCACCACTGGGCCTGGCTTTATACTACACTCTGAAACATGCTTCCCTAGGGGCTCTTTAAATTTTTTGTTGAACACATAGAAAAATGGACTATAAAATTATGAAGCTATAATAATGACCATTCCATGGACAAAAGCATGTTATTTTGAAAATATGCTGTACTCTTTAAGTGATTTTTAGTCTAAGATATTTATTTGATGTTAGGTAAGTGATAACTTTTTATAAATGATAATGTACATCAATATTAATAAATGCATCCTCAAGAATAATAGTCAATTCAAGTTTATCAACCAAAGAAAATTACTGATATTTGGTATTTTGTATTTGTAGCCTAGCCTGATGTTTATATAGGAAAGTCCACACCACAATTTGCATAGAAAATAAAGATCATGCCTGGCATGGTGGCACACGCCTGTAATCCCAGCGGCTCTGGCAGCTGAGGCAGGAGGATCGCAAGTTCGAGACCAGAGGCAGTCAGCATAACTTAGCAAAACCCTGTCTCAAAAAGTAAAAAAAAAAAAAAAAAAAGGGCTGGAGGAGGCAGCTCAGTGGTCCAGCACTTGCAAAGCATGCAAGTGCAAGACATTGGGTTCAACCCCCAGTACCACAAAAAAAAGAAAAAGAAAGAAAGAAAAAGAAAAGAAAGAAAAGAAAGATCACGACTCATTTTTATAGCATATATTATACACTTTACTACCACTAGATGACAGCAAAATAATAAATTTAGCCTTCAAACATCACAGTAGTTTCATCTTTTGTATAGTAAGTTGTTATATTAGGATATTTGTAATTAATAAATACTTAATGATCTGTAGTTAATAAATCTGTAATTAATAAAATAATCTGTAATTAATAAATACTATGTTCTTTCTCAAGAACATAGTTAGTAGATCCTATAATCACTCACAATTTGATGACTCATTATTGAAACATGCAGAACTTAATTATGCCATCAAATAAATGATATAAACCAGTAAGAGTATTTCATAAAGCATTTTTCTTCTAAGTTTCTTAAGAAATAATTATTCTCTCTAAGGAAAATGGTATTTTGAACCAAAGACCACTTTATTGAGATAAATATCGAAAACATAGTTAAAATAACTGCCAAAACTGAAATTAAATTGCAAAAAGGACATAAATGTGAGGTGAAATTAATTTAAACTATGGATTTTCTCAAGTTTTAGTCTTTTCGTTTTTTAAAAATTGCCTGAGAGTTCTAACCTCATTTTATGCTTGGTTATCTGTTTGTATTTTCCAAAACCTAAGTTCATAAAGAACATACAGTGAAAACAAAGGAAGAAACATGGAAGCAGAAATGTAAACAACTTGCTCACTACTAATTTAACTCGTCAAATTCTTTCTCAGCAATATTCCTTTCTTTCAATTTATTTATTTTTTTATTTATGCAATACTGAGGGGATGAACCCAGGACCTTGTGTGTGCTACACAAGTGCTCTACCACTGATCTGCCTCCCAACACCTTTTAAAATTTATTTTGAATCATAGTCTCAATAAGTTGCACAGGTTGCCTTTAGCCTCAAACTTGAGCTGCTCCTCTCTCCCAGGTTCCTGGGGTTACATGTGGATGCCACCATGCTCAGCTTTTTAATTTTTTTATTAGTATTAATTTTCCACTACTGGAGATTGATCCTATTGTGGGGTCTCACACATGCAAGGCTAACATCCTGCCACTGACCTATACCCTCAGCTTGTCAAATTCTTCCTTTACCATCTTGAAATGGCATATGTCAATCAGGATGTGAAAAGAGTAAAAGAATGCCTTTTCTTGACGGTGTGGATCATAATAAATTATGGATAACATCATGACGAATGGGAATACAAGACACTTAATTGTACTCATGAGGAATCTGTACATGAACCAGGAAGCAGTTGTTCCAACAGAACAAGAATACACCGCCTGGTTTAAAGTCAAGAAAGCTGTGTGTCAGGGCTGTATCCCTTCACTGTCTCCTCAATCTGTATGCTGAGCAAATAATCTGAGAAGTTGGACTTTATGAAGAAGAAAGCTGCATTGTGATTGGAGGAAGACTCATTAACAACATGCATTATGCAGGTGACACAACTCTGCTTGCTGAAATTGAAGAGGATTTGAAATATTTGTTGATGAAGATCAAAGAACATAGCATTCAGTATGGATTATGCCTCAACATCAAGAAAACAAAAGTCCTTACAACTGTGTCAGTAAACAACCTCATGATAAATGGAGAAAAGATTGAGGTTGTCCAAGATTTTGCATTACTTGGTTCTATAATCAACACCCATGGGAGCAGCAGTCAAGAAATCAAAAGATGCATTGCATTGGGAAAAGCTATTGAAACAGACCTCTTTAAAATATTGAAAAGTAAAGATATCACATCGAAGACAAAGGTGTGCCCAGCTCATGCCTTGGTATTTTCAGTCACATAATATGGTGGTAAAAGCTGGACATTGAATAAAGGAGACAGGAAAATAATTGATTCTTTTATATTATGGTGCTGGAGATGAATATTGAATATACCATGGACTGCCAAGAGAAATAACAGATCCATTCTAAAAGAAGTGCAGCAAGAGTACTCCTTGGAAGCAAGAATGGCTAGACTGTGTCTAACGTATTTTGGACATGTTGTCAGGAGGTAGCAATCCCTGGAGAAGGACATCATGTTTGTGAGAGTGACAGGTCAACAGAAAAAAAGGAAGACCTTCAACTACATGGATTGACACAGTGCCTGCAACAATGGGCTTAACCATAAAAAAGATCATGTGTCTGGTAAAGAATAGGGGAGTGTTTTGTTCTGTTGTACATAGAGTCACTATGAGTAAGACTTGATTCAACAGTACCTAACAACAGCTGACTGAAAATTTCTTGGTTGTTAAAGCAAGGCTCTCCATGTCATTGTTGTTGTTGTTGTTAGGTGCCATTGAGTCGGTATCCGACTCATAGCGACCCTCATTGGGTTTTCAATGGCTGACTGTTTCGGGATTGCCCTGGGAGTGGATTGCCAGGTCCTTCTCCCATCTCCATGTCTTAGTGATCATTAAAAGTCCATCTTCTTTGTTGACTACAATATGTCAACCTCACAAGGTATTTAGGTTCTACTTGCCTCTATAACAAAGAAGAAATTTTAAAAAAAAGTCTGGGCACTGGAGATGTAGCTCAGTGGTAGAGCACTTTTCTAGCATGCATGGAACCCTGACTTCCATCTCCAGCAAACCCACCACACACACACACACTTAACTATGCCCAGTATCTGACTAAAGATGATTGCTACATCCTGGGGAAGACAGTTGAATTCCACATACAAATGAATTTAAGAGGACAATCATTCACACAAGAGAATTGGGCTCAAGGCTCAATTAAAAACAATACATAACTATTGGTGAGATTAGATGCACATTCACCCAACCACAACTCTGTTTACAAAGCATGCATTCTTGAATCAGATCATTCAATGTTGAAATAGATTTTTCTATTTCCTTAAGCTCTCAAAATCTCAACTATTTTAAGCATAAAATAGGAGTAAAATAACAATGCTAACTTCATTTCATGTCTGTAAGGCAAAATCATGTAACTCTTATGGGCCCCCCGCCCCAGCAAACACTACACAATTGTTGTTTGTTTTAGTTGAAATGCATGTGCTCTAGTTTAGCTTTAATTCTTCCTAAACAATACCTCAATCTTATTAAATTTGAAAATAATGAACAGAAGGTAAAGTCTGATGGCTATTTACTAAATAGTGAAGTCATATGTTTCTTTTTGAATGTTCTTCTCCCCAAGATACATCTTAGTTTACAGGAGTAGTGACAAAAGAGACAGATACAGTATCAAAATCTATTTCCATAATCAGTGGATGTCAAGTGGATATATGTTTGTTTTTATGAAAATAATTTAAGAGGAGAAGATTTTAGCAGAAGGGTCTGTTAGACAACAGATAGAATTCCTTCGAAAGTAGTCACTGGAGAACAGAACTAGAAATTTCTACACAGGTTTAGATTCATGGACACTGAGTGCATTAATTTGGGATAGTGTATTCTAACACTACCACCTATAAAAGGGAAAGATTAACTTGTCTTGAGAATTTAATCTTTGAGTACATTGACCCATCCTCATAGTCCATTGACTTTATAAAAATATGTATGCACATCATGGTTATTTTTCCTTGCAGAAATATCCCCTCCCTTTCTCTTTTGTGTAATTTCATAAATGTGCATAAAATTGTTTTTCTTATTAGGCAGAATGAAAGAAAAATCCTGAACCTAGGCTTACTATCTTTAGTTCATATAGTACTGCTAATTGAAAAATTATGTCCTAGTTGAAATGGCAAGATCTCAGAAGTATTAGTAATTGAAAATATGGTGAAAGGAAACACTTTAAGGTGCAGTAAGAGACTTTTACTCTGTTAGCTACAATTTCAGTTTGTACTGTTGTTGTTGTTGTTAGGTGCCATCGAGTCGGTATCCGACTCATAGCGACCCTCATAGGGTTTTCATTGGCTGACTGTTTTGGGATTGCCTTAGGAGTGGATTGCCAGGCCCTTCTCCCATTTTTTCGGTGCTGGGAATTGAACTCAGACCTCACAGACTGCAGCGCAGCGCTCTACCAACTGAGCGAAATCCCAGCCCTCAGTTTGTACTACTTAATGTCAATTTCCCAACTTTTAACTATATTTTAAACTTATATTTGCTGTATAAGCTAGAGAAATTTTTCCTTGATGGATTGTTTTCTCTAAAATATTTCTTTCTGATCTTTGGCAGCAAAAACTCTTTTTCAGTTTGTGTTTTAAAGATTATTATATATTATCTAGAACTTTGGATGATGAAAACATAATAGAAAAATAGAGTAAAATTATCAGTAAACTAAGAAGCTATGTTAACCTTTAAAGAATGTAGCTTATTATTTTTATGTTTATATTATGTATATTATTTCTTTTCACAGAACTCGGAATCAATTTTGATCACATATGGCAAAAAACCTTGACAGTGTTAAACCCAATGAAGCCAGCAGATGGCAGCATCATGAATGAAACGGACCTCACAGGACCCATCCTTTTTTGTGTAGCCCTAGGGGCCACACTGCTTCTGGTAAATTGCAAGAGCAGATTTCAATGCTTATCCTTATCAGGAGTTTTGTTTGTTTGTTTGTTTGTTTAAAGTAAGGAAGAAAGCATGATAATGTTTTATTTTTGTTTGTTTTGTTTTTATGTTGCATTGCTTTTTCAATACTAGAGGTTGAACTCAGGGGCTTGATCAAGCTAGGCAAGTGCTCTGTCACTGAGCTACACCCCCAACTCACCTCTTTTATTATTTATTCACTTACTTACGTATTTATTTATTTATTTACACAGTCTCACTAAGTTGCTTAAGCTGCCTCTAGCCTCGAACTTGCTGCAATCCTCCTGCTTCAGTCTGTTTCTTTATATAGTAAGCTATGTCTAATTCTTGAGTCCATTATTTTAGAGAACCAATTGTAACCTACAGTGATAAAAGGAAGATGCCACATCTATTAAAACTGATACAAATATATATTTAAATATAATTTCAAAAATCAAACTGCCAAGTCAAATTTTCACCTATTTATGTCTTTCTTGCCACTAAGAAAGGACAGGAATTTTTGAAGGAACACATGGATTTGGGAAACTATAAAGTCTAAAATTTGTTCTTATTTTCTGTGAGATTTTTATTTTGAGATTGGATAGATCATTTCTTTTTTGTAGTTTTTTTCTTATTCTTCTTTCTTCTTTCTTCTTCTTTTTGTGGTACTCAGGGATTGAGCTCAGGGTGCTCTACCACTGAGCTTCACTGCTGGCCACATTTTTATTTTTTATTTTGAGACAGAGTCTCACTAAGTTGCATAGGCTACCTCTGCCCTCAGCTCAAGATCCTCCCCCCTCAGCCTCTTGAGTAACAGGGATAACAGCTATGCACCTGTTGTAGTCTTTTTCAAGAATATTTATAACATTCTATGAGATATGAGATGTGTCTCCTTGTTTCTGACTGGACTACAATGCATAAAATAAGCTGCAATAGTAATCTCTGATTTCTTTAATCAACCTATATATTTTCCTTGTAGTTTTAGTTTTCTGCTTTCCATGAAGACATTTTCTTCCAACATGTAGTTGTTAGGTGCTGTCGATTCAGTATCCAACTCAGCGTCCCTATGTACAACAGAGGAAACACTATTATCAGTGTTTCTCTGCTATTCATAGGGTTTTCAATGGCTGATTATTTTTTGGGGGAGTGGGTTGCTATGTCCTTTCCCCATTCTTTCAGCACATGTCTTACATATTTGTTCCTTTCATTCTTTATATGTAGAAGTATGTTAAGAGTTCTGATATTAAGAGTCATCAAAAAGGTAAAGAAAAATGTATTTCCATGTAAGTTTAGAAGATATTCTAGTTCATAGTTTACAAAAATGTATCATTAAAAAAGGAAGAAATAGATACAGAAAAAGGTTCTGATTTTGTACCAAGGTGTGAATAACAATAGATTAAAAACAGAAAATGATAAAGATAATCAGATCAGCCTGGAAGGTATACTTTATTTAAGGCACAAAGAAATAAACTTGGTGAGGGAAATTATATAGGAAATTAAACGTTCTAGAAAAAAATCCCTTAGAATAGTGATTCATTCCTCTTCTCACTGCTTGTTAGTGCTACCCACTTCCAATAAGAAAAATGATTTTCCCCCAATGCAGCTATAATTTATTTCTTTCCTTTTTTAAATTTTATTTTGCAATACTAGATGTTGAACCCAGGGCTTCACGCTTGCATGCTTTGCAAGTGCTGTACCATTGGCAGCTATAATTTCTAAATGTAGTTTAAAATGTATTTGTAACTAAATTAATTTTTGCTTTCCACTTATTAGTTTTATAATACCAAAGAAAACTAATGGTAATCTAGTTTCTTTGTGGTACCATGGCCAATAATCACATCATATTTATCCAGTAAAATAATACAGTGATAATGTCTTCTTTCTTTCATTGTGTGTTGCATCAAATGTGAATACTCTGTAAATCAAAGTGTCAGTTTGTTGTTAGGTGCCGTCAAGTCAGTATCCGACTCATAGTGACCCTCATAGGGTTTTCAATGGCTGTTTCGGGGTTGCCTTGGGAGTGGATTACCAGGTCTTTCTCCCATTTTTGGGGTGCTGGGAATCAAACTCGGGACCTCACAGACTGCAGCACAGCGCTCTACCAACGGAGCTAAATCCCAGCCCAAAGTGTCAGCTAGAGATTTTATTTAGTCTCTAACCTCCCTTCTTTTGTCATTGACACAGTAATTTGATATTCTTGGGCTAATCTGCTAAGCACAGCCATGCCAACTAGTCAAATGGTCAGAAACAATCAATTTAATATATTAACTCATCTTTCTTCTTTAAGTCATTTGTAATATAATAGTTGTTTGGTTTTCTGTAAAAACTATTACTGTTATGATCCCTTAAAGGACACTGGTAATCTCATTAGGATCTCCCTTGGATGTGATGATAGTTGGGTTTATTTAAATACTCTTTCTTATATTTTAAATAAAAAGCAATGTAGGTAAAGAAATCTTAACTGCAAGTGAGAAACTACCCCTAACTGCCACTAGCTGTGATCTTGAACTTTCAGCTTCACATCATTAAGCCTTCATGTCTTCGTTTTCTTCTAGACAAAAGTTTGAGTGACTCTTAAATTTCCTTTTAGTTCTGAAATTGTGAAGAATATATGTGAAAATATATATTCTAAATCTTTTCATGCAGACATTATCACTTTATTTTACCACTAGATGTCATAATTTCAGAATCAGTCCTGATAAATTTAGACCAGTAAAAACCCTCTAGAAACTCCAACTGGATATTAATTGAAGTAAGATTTAACTCAGAATCTATGTGATGCTAGATTAACTCTACCCTGTGTATCCATAATTAAAGTGTCATTTTATGGTATAGACATTATACTACTCAAAACTAAATCTAGAATTAATATTCAAATCTATTCATTATCTCTGAAGATATAAGATTCATATCACATAACTCATCCTTTTCATGATTTATGTTGATGTAAGTCATAATTTTTTAAGTGGGCATTTTTCAAATTGAAACAGCAAACTAAAGAAACCAGCTTCAAGCACTTAGTAGCAATTTAGTTTTATTTATTCTTTCTCTCCTGTGTTAGTTAACTTTCCATTTCTGTAACAACATACTTGAAATATTCAATTTATACAGAGAAAAGGTTTGTTTTAGCTCATGGTTTCAGATATTTCAGTTCTTGGTCATTTGGACCTGTTCCCTTTTCAGCCGGTGGTAAGGCAATACATCATGGAGGAAGGGTGTGGTAGAAGAGGGTGCTTATTTCATGGCAGTTTGGAAGCAAAAGGAAGACCAAACTGGGCCAGAGTCCTAACATCCCCTTGAAGGTCATGCCCCGAGTAACCTAATTTCCTCCCAGTAGGCCCCACCTCTTAAAGGTTCCACCACCTCCCAATGGCATCACAGGTTGATGACCAAACTGTTAACATATGAGCCTTTGGGGGATACTTATCCAAACCATAATAGCCCCTAAATTATTTTCAACCCAAAAAGACAAATGATTTAAAGCTGTTGCTCCATTTAACTTTTCTGGTAGGTTATGAGAATGATCTGGACAAGCAACATACTTAGGCAATAAAAAAGTATATTTAGATGAATACTAAATATTTTGGTTCAAGATATGGTAATGATGGTAATTTTTCAGGGAGGGTCCTAAGTATTTTTGAGTTTAAAAAATAGAGCATTTATTTTCTATTTCAGTTATACGCAATTTGTTAACATTTGAAACAAACTTTAAAATTGGCAGCATTACTCATATCCCTTGTACATCTCCAAGACTAAATTAGAATTTTTATTCCTTTATTCAATCATTTGGTTATTTGATTCATATGGGGGAAAAATATACTGTTTTATGCCATGTATTCCTTCTAGAAATCTATGGTTAATAATTAAAAAATAACTATAATCCAGGAAGTATTTCATCTTTTCTGTTGCATGTTGACCCATCCCAAGTATAATCAGAGTGTTTGTTTTTTATTTTTCAAAATTGGTATTCATATTACAGGTAATGCTTTTTTCCAGAATTCCCAGTCTCCTGATGAGGCTACTACCAAGATATGGAAAGTGTTGAGTGGACTCTCAAATGCTCTGTACTTTATTATCATTCTGATTTACTGTCCTTGTTTTTTGTTGTTGTTTGTTTTGCCTGTTGGTTTTTGTGCATTCAAATTGTTTTCTTAACATTGTTTCAGGCAGGAAAAGTTCAGTTTGGTTACGTGTATGGCATGAGCGCCATTGGCTGCCTTGGAATTCATGCCTTACTGAACTTGATGAGCTCTGCAGGGGTTTCATATGGTTGTGTGGCAAGTGTGCTGGGTTACTGCCTGCTCCCCATGGTCATCCTGTCCAGCTGTGCCATCTTCTTTTCATTGCAGTAAGTGTCTGTGTGCACTAATTGACCCCACATGCACAATCATCACTAAGGTTTCCAGACCAGCGTAAACGTTAAGCTCTATCTGATCATTCTGTCAATGAAATTGGGGAGACCATATCTATTAAAAGCTACACATGGATTCAGAAAAGTAGGTCAGCTTGGTTCAGGTGCTACTCCTATTTCCAAGATTTAAAAAATAAATTAAGCCAAGTGATATTTAAAACTGACACTATTAAGTTGTCACATTCTTCAGTCTGAACTATTGCCATGGGTAATATACCAAGTATAGAAAATTCACTTATTTGATTTTGGAAGAGTAAATGCTGCTGAACACTGACAAATTGCTTCAGCTTCCAGGCACTCTGCCTTCTAGGCTGGAAGCAACTGTTCTTTCTCAGCTGGGCTCCTCATAGTGCAGAATTCCCAGGAACCCTGATGAGGATATTAATTCAAGAGAACTTTATAGTATATATGCTTACTCAATTCTTTTTTTTTTTTTTTCAGTTTTCCCCCTCACATAGGCAGTTGGTATTTGAAATTTAAAACTGTTAATAAGGACACAATAGATATGAATTTCCACAGGACACTTTCCCAGGACTCATGCATATCACTATCACTTTAGTGAGAGAGAGAGCAAGTGATTACACAGTTCTTTGTCACCTGCCATGTTTCAAACCCACTTGGAAGAAAACATTTGCTCTCAATCCTCCTTCTTTCACGTCCAAAAAATGACATCACTTGCATTTTCTTCTTGAATGATCCAAGTCTTATGATATTAATGCAACATTGGATAGGATATTATTACATAAAGATTTTACCAATTCAAGAATAAGCAAGTTAAAACACTTTTTAATATTATTGTTTATTATAACAATACAAATAATTGTTTTGTAACATTACTGAGAATGACTTAGACATGCTCTTCCTTTTAATACGATCACATCCTTAAAGTAATAATATTGAGGATTACTTAGAGTGAACCTTTACTATATTAGTGAGTTTTCAACATTTATAAAAGAATATGGATAACTTGAATCCATAAATGTGAGTTATATCTATTGAACCTTATCCACAGAAAAATTCTGCATTTTGTATATTGTTTTCTTTTGAAAGTTGTTTGCTTTACTGTCTTGTTTAGTACAGAAGTTTGACAATACAGAAGTTTGATAGGGTTTGATTCTACAACTTCTACTTTGTTAGATGCTTTTGCAAAAAAAAAAATTATGAACCACCACTTTATTTATTTATTTATTTAGTTAGTTAGTTAGTTATTTGGATTACAGGTGTGTGCCACTGTGCCCAGTCCACCATTTTAAAATTCTAAGTTTAAAAGATTGTTTCCAGCAAAATTGGGATTTAGGGCATCTTAAATTACTTCAGAATATTAGAGGAAAAAACAAACACTCTAACTCTTAGATTTGGGAAATCACCACAAATTTGGATCAAGTGAAGCTGTGTAGTTTGATGGTAGAAAAAGCAATGTGGTAGGAGTTGTTGTTGTTAGGTGCCATTGAGTCAGTATCAGCCTCCAGTGACCCTGCTCACAACAGGCGAAACACTATTGTCAGTGCTTCTCTGCTATTTATAGGGTTTTCAATGGCTGATTGTTTTTGGAAGTGGGTTGCCGGGTCCTTCTCCCAAACCTATAGCACTTGGTGTTCCTAGGTGGTCTCCCATCCAAGTACTAACCAGGCCAAACCCTGCTTAGCTTCTGAGATCTGATGGAATCAGATGCCACAGTGGTACGGCTGCAGGCATGGTAGGAGTTAGGAGATCCTTACCAAACGCATACTTTACTATGTAATTTTTTCATTACTGAGGGGTTGAACCCAAGGCCTCCAGCATGTTAGGCAAGTCCTCTACCACTGAGCTGCACCCTCAGCCCCTACTTTATTTTATTATTTTGAGAGAGGGTCTGAATCTGTAATCTTCCTGCTTCAGTCTCTTCAATCATTGGGATTACAGGTGTGTACCACAGCTCCTGGTTGTAATTTTTATCAAGTCACTTTATTACTTTAAACCTGGACACTAGATGTCTCCTGAGAGCTCTCCTAACTCTTGTCTTTCTTTACTAAATAATGAATTCAATTTGTATATGTTGTTATTAGGTGCCATGGAATCGGGTCTGACTCATGGCATCTTCACAGGGTTTTCCAGGACTGATTGCTTCAGAAATGCCTTGCCACATCCTTCTCCTGTTTTTGGAGTGCTGGGGATCGAAGGGAGGCCCTCAGAGACTGCAGAGCAGCAATCTACCAACTGAACTAAACCTCATCCTCTTTTTGCATATAAGGAAAGAAATTTGTTTTTTATTGCCCATGCCTGTCTTTTTATTCTCCAGGTAGCTAGAATTAACTACTTTATTTGTCCATCTGTTCTTTTTCGTTTCTTCCCGCCAGCGGTATTTAGTGGCAGAACAAGAGCTTTGCACAGACTTTTGCAAGCATTCTACCATTGAATTGAACCCCTAGCCCCCCTTTCTTATTTTTAAAATTGAGACAGGGACTTGCTAAATTATATAGGGTGCCTTTGGGCCTTGAACCTGTGATCCTCCTGCCTCGACCTCCCAAATTGCTGGGATTACAGGCATGAGCCACCACACCTGGCTGTCCATTTGTTCTTAAAAACAGATTACCTCCATAGTGACTTTTGTTACAGTTTTTATTTGTTTGTTTGGTTTTGGTTTTGGTTTTTGTGGTGGTGAGGAGAAAACCCAGGCCCTTGTCCATGCCAACTAACAAGCACTCTACCACTGAGCTACACCTGTAGTCCTATTTGATTTCTTGGGACAGGATCTTGCTATGTAACCCAGGCTGGTCTTGGACAAGAGGTTCTGCTTCAGCCTCCTGAGTCCTGGGATTACAGATGTGTGCCACCATGCCTGACCACTGTGACTTTTTGAAGATGTCAACTTGAACAAAACCATTCCAGCATGAATGGGTTAAAAGAGTCTAAAAAATCTACCCATTGACATACAGAGTGGATGCTTTGGGCTATGTTTGGAGACAATAACAACATGTGCTTATCCATGTATTCTCTGATCTGGGAAAGGTTTTGCTATCTGAGAGAGCAACTTGGGAAATGGACAAGGGAAGAGTGAGGACTAGTTACTCTGTTGGAATATAATTGCACTTATCTTCTCCTACTGAGGTTCCAATTATCAAGAAAGCAGAGAAAGGAAACTTTTATCTAAAAGAGAAGGCAGTAAACGTAGTGGGCATGAGAATTTCAGGTATTGAGATTTGAATATTGGCAGATGAGAGTGTCTGCATGTCATGTCTTCTAATTTTGTTCATTCTCGTTTTACTGAAGTATAAACTACACAGCCTCCATTGTGAATTTGACTCAACCATTTTATAACTGGCAAAGGCCTTGTGAGTTCATCTGGTTTGTGATCTTCATTTTTCAAATGTAGAAAGTATAAATATTGTACCAAGGACATTTCAGAGGCAATTCTGACTCAGTCATCCTGTTTTCTTCTTGGGTAAGGGAATCATCTCTTTGTCTTTGCTACAGGGGCCCCTTTGGCACTGTGTCAGCCCTGGTCATCATTGGCTGGTGTAGTCTCTCAGCTTCCAAGATCTTCATTTCAGCTTTGGACATGGAAGGACAACAGCTACTCATTGCCTACCCTTGTGCCTTACTTTATGGACTGTTTGCTCTCCTAACAGTTTTCTGAAGAGTACATGAGGTGACTTTGAAAGATTCTATTTGTTTGCTGTTCAGATTATTCTGGAAGTGTATTAGCATTCAAATTTGGTGATATGATCTCTCTTTTATTACTGTTGAGAGAATAATAAGCAGAAAGACAAAACAGCACTTAAGGAGTGCTCTAATGGGTTGTTTGGTTTGAATGATGTTTTGCTTTTCAGCTTGGTGCATTAAAACATTTAAAATATTTTAAAATAAAAAGGGATACAGTTGCTATATTGATGGATACTGCTTTTATCAAGGTATTTATTTTGAAAAATTATAAGTAAATAAAATCAAATATTTATTCTTTAAAATATATCTATACCACGTCTCACAAAACTTTCATGACTGTTCAACCTGTGTGCATGTGGTTAAAAATTACACAGTTCAGCATCTTTGGAGACCTCAGGGGCTATGCAGGGGATTTTTTTTTTTACCCAAAAAGTCAAAGAACCTCTTGTTTTTCAGTTCACTTATTTTACAACTCTTCTTTGGTCCCACTTAGATGATGTGCTGACTCACTGCCTTTTAAAGCTCTCA
This sequence comes from Pedetes capensis, assembly GCA_007922755.1. NCBI lineage: Eukaryota > Metazoa > Chordata > Mammalia > Rodentia > Pedetidae > Pedetes > Pedetes capensis. Next base: position 78,085 of record VMDO01004370.1, read on the forward strand.
CTTTCCTCTTAGTTGGTTTAGATCCTGCAGTCCATTACTGTAACTTCTCTCTTGGTAAGCAACCTTGCTATTTTCTCCCTAAATAGGTGAATGGTACCTCAAGGAAATTCCACTGATTTCATGTTAACTGTATGGCCATATCTGAAATTGTTCCTTAGCAGTGCCCTTGAATCCTATTATATTTTAATATGAAATTTGTTTTCTTATTAAGATGAAAAAATTACACCTATTTTTTTACTGTTCAAATCTCCAACACTCCTTCCTTATTTGTCACTGTCAGTTGATTCTTACTTTATTTAAAATATAAACATCTAGAAGAAAAATGTTTCATCTTCCCAACACTGTACCTACCAACCTCTGTGCATCTTTACCCATGTATATGTTCTGCATTCCCTTTTATCCCTTCTCTTCACAGTCATACCTCCATCTGCATGAACAATAGTTTCTCTTGACCTATTGTTCATATCAGCACAGAAACATGTTTCAATATCTCTTATCCTACAATAAAACTCTTTAGATATATCTCATTTCTTGGTTCCTCTTAATAACAAAATTCCATGAAGGAGCTGCCTGTTGTCTCAGTCTCCATGTTATCACCTCCTATATTCTCTTGTTTATATCACCCTGTTCACCAAGACTGTATTTGTCAAATAAGCAACCTTACATGTTGCTACGTCAAACGGTCAGTACTCAATTTCATCTTATTAGAACTCTCAGAGAAGTTTCATCTTATTTGAACTCTTAATCTGTCCTGGCTATTGTGCTAAAGCATTGTGCTGAAGCAAGTAGTTTATACATAAAATTTACACTTAATACCTCCATTTGGTTTTTAATATGATAAGGTCAAAATGTCATAATCATAAGGAACCAAACCTTTGACTTCTATCCTGTTCTAAATGTTCCACTTCAAAATGTCCTCATTTTTACAGAAAGAATGATAAATAATCTAGTTATTCCATCTACATGCTAGAGTCAGACTTGATTATTCTTATTTTCCCATCAACATCTAGTCCATCAAATATTTTTGATTCTACCATCAAAATACTTTCCAATCCTGACCATGTCTAATAAGCTCTTTCACAGCCAATATTAATGCAAATCATTCTCAGCCGACAGCTAACGGTAGCAGTCTCCTAACTGTCTTCCTGCTTCCATACATCTCACTAACAGATTTCTTAATACAAGCAGCATGTATGATCTTTTGAAGATATAAATTAATTATGTCACCCCAAACACAAGACCCGTTTATGGCTTTCCTTTGTATTTACAATAAAACATGACTTCTTTTTTATGGCTCAGAAGATTTCCCTTTGAAGACTGATCCTTGGAACAATAGCATCAGCATTCCCTGGAAGCTTGTTAGGAGTTCAGAATCTCAGGCCCAGCTCCAGATCTCATGAATTAGAGTCTGTATCTTAACAAGATTTTAGACAACCTATATGCACAACAAATTTTAAAAAGACTAACTAGCCAAGCAGTCCTTGCCACCATGAGCAGAACATTTTTGCCTTCCTAACCTACTCTCCTTCCATAATGTCCCTTCCTCACTGGTTTTATTGTTGCTCCTTAAACCACAAAGTTTATCTACCTCAGGATCTTAATGCTTATTCAGTCTTCAACATTCATTCTTCATATCCTCTGAGAGTTCTTCTCGGGTTGTTCTTTTTGAAGCAGCATACCCGCCCAGCTTTGCTCAGTCTGTCCCATTACCTTACTCTCTAGGGTAATTATCTAAAATTGCCTGAAACCACATTACTTGAATTTACTTCATATATTTCTTTGCTTTCTCTCTCCTCCTCTAGAAGATAAACAACATGAAGTCAAAGATCTTGTCAATAACCAACAATTCTTTACAAAGAATATATTTATGAAGAGAATGAATGAGTAAATCAAATAATTGAGACTGTGGTTGGATATCACTGTAGTGAATAAGACAACTGAAATTGTGACACTTTAAGAGTGGCAAAATATAATAACCAGGCACCGCATTGCCCACTTGTAATCTCAGAAACTTGGAAGGCTATGTAGGGTAATTGTGGGTTCGAGGCCAGAAGCAGCCTGTGCAATTTAGCAAGACCTTGTCTCAAAATAATAAGTAAAAAAAAGGCTGAGGGTACAGCTCAGTGGCAGAGAATTTGTCCAGGAGACTTGAGGCTCTGGGTTCAACCCCCGATACTGCAAAAAAAAAAAAAAAAAAAAAAAAAAAAAAAAAAAAAAAGAAAGAAAGAAAAAGAAAAAGAAAAAGACAACAAAACACAATAAAGATAGTTATAAAAGTATGAGAAGAATGCAAAGGTAGTAATATGTGAAAAAGTAGTCAGGACAGTAGTAAATGTTAGGATTCTGTAGTTTAATAATCTATCAATGGATCTTTTATTAAGCATGGAATTTTCTTAAATTCTTGATCTATTTAGAATCAGATGGTTCTACTACATGGTAAAGTAAGAATGTCAATTATTATAAATCATGCTGTTGCTTAGAGATATATTATGGACTTAAATTTTTAACTTTTGGCCGGGCGCGGTGGCACACGCCTGTAATCCCAGCGGCTCGGGAGGCCGAGGCGGGAGGATCGCAAGTTCGAGACCAGAGGCAGTCTGCGTAATTTAGCGAGACCTTGTCTCAAAAAGTAAAAAAAATGGGCTGAGGGCGCAGCTCAGTGGTCCAGCACTTGCAGAGCATGCAGGCGCGAGACTCTGGGTTCAACCCCCAGTACCATACAAAAATTAAAAAAAAAATTAACTTTTGAAAATTGCTTTTATTCTTAAGGAAGTTATAGGTACAAGTTGCTCTAATTCAGGATGTAGCTTGACATTTCTATGTTAATACAATCACACACAGAAAAATTTTGACATTTACTATGAACAATGATAACATCTATATAAAAAGGCATATAAAGAAAAAACCTAAACATTTCTATAATACTAAGAAATAAAAATAAATTCTATTTAATAATTCTCAATGACAAAATTGTGAAAGACCTAAGAAATAATATAGAAAGAAAATACATGATCTATATAAAATAATTTCAAAATATTAAAGACATTTTTTAAGGCGATTGAATGGACAAACAGATATACCATTGGATGATAAGATTCGACTTTATAAAGATTATCCTCCATATAAATGTATATGCTTAATATAACATGTATGTCCAATTAAAATCTAATAGGTACTTTCCTTGGAAGTTAATCAGGTTATTCTAAGGTTAATCTGAAAAAATAAACAAATATGGCTGGGGATGTAGCTCGGTGGTATAACACAAGGACCTGGGTTTGCTGGCTTTGCTGGGAATCTCAGCAAACTAAAAAAATACCATTGTGAAGAGTTTAAAATAATAATTAAATTTATTCTGATTGACAGTGAGTTAAATAAATAATTGTTCTTCTGTATAATTGAATGCTTATTGTTGCTGGATGCCTTAGAGTAGGGTCTGACTGATAGCAACCCTACCTACAACAGAACAAAACACTATCAACACTGTACTATGCCCAACACTATTGGTCAGTGCTCCTCTGCTGTTCATAGGGTTTCAGTGACTGTTTCATGAATAGGCTGCCGGCCCCTTCTCCCTAGCCTACAGCATCTAGTATTCCCAGGTGGTTGGTCTCCCATCCAATTACTAACTAGCCCGACCCTGCTTAGCTTCCAAGATATAATGTCAGGGTGGTATGTTTGTTAGGGGCTGTCCAGTCAGGTCTGACAGTGACCCTATGTACTACAGAATGAGACATTCCCAGACAGAGTGCCATGCCTGGCACTATGTCACTGCCCCTCTGCTGTTCATAGGGTTTTAAATGGCTGACTGTTTCAGGAAAGGGCTACCAGGTCCTTCCCCATTTTTATAGTGCTGGAGATTGGATGCAGGGCGTCAGACCATGCAGAGCAAGCACTCTACTAACTGTACTAAACCCCAGCCCTTGTTTGAAATCTAAGTAACTAAAAATATTTTGGAAGAATTATGTTGTTGTTGTTGTTGTTGTTAGGTGCCATTGAGTCAAATCCGACTCATAGTAACCCTCATAGGGTTTTCAATGGCTGTTTCAGGATTGCCTTGGGAGTGGGTTGCCACATCCTTCTCCCATTTTGGGGTGCTGGGAATCGAACTTGGGACCTCAGAGACTGCAGAGCAGCGCTCTACCAACTGAGCTAAATCCCAGCCCCTGGAAGAATTATGGCATGAGAAAATACATTTATTAAATTTTTACTTTTTATTGATCAATTGATATTTTGTTTATTTTGTTGGGTTTTTGGTACAAGATCTTGCTATGTACCCCAGGCTGCAGTAAACATGGGATCCTCCTGCTTTAGACTCTCTAGTGCTGGAATGACAGGTGTGCTCCACTGTGCCTGGCTCAGTTTTCACAATTTTGATATTTCTTGAAGACTTCCAATAGGCTAGCCCCAAAGCTTTACATATATTAACTTATCTAATTCTCAAAATAACTTTATGAAGTGCTATTGTCACTGCCTCTGTTTTACAAGGAAGGCTACAGAGTTATAGAAAGGTTAAATCACTTGACCAAGGTTATTCAGTCAATGACTAGAATTTGAAAAAGGGAAGCTTGATTAAGGAGCACATAATCACTACATAAGATACTAGTTACTAGGCAGTGATATGTCTCCTGTTTCTTCTACTCAGATTTATCCTTTCTCATTGATCTTGGGCAATATTAGACAGAGCCAATGGGCTGTAGCTGCTAGGGAAAAATAACACAGTAATAAGATAGAATAAGAATGCAGGATGTCTGCTGGGTTTGAAGTAGTACCTGCATGACTCTTGGTTCCATTTCTGAATGCTAGTTGAAATAATGAGGTAGATTCAGGTCTAGTTAGCATTTGGATAGAAAAACTTCACAAAATATAGTTGTCTTCCCCCATTGCAACAAGGGTGTGCATTATACAGATTTGTGTGGAATGGAAGTGTGTTCTGTAATATTTTTTAAATAAATCATGAAACTCATTTCTGGCCAACAGACTTTTATAGAGCAAATGATGAAGTGAATGGAAACATATTTTGGCAATATAACTAGAAATACATCTTTCTGGTTTAAAAGATCCCAGCAAAGCTTTTCCCTTTCTCTTTTCTTTGAATGTTTTCAATCTCTTTTATCTTAGAATATAACTTTTTTTCCCTCATTTTTCTGTCTTTCCCTGTTGGATGAAAGTTATAGATTACATTCAAAGGATAAAATGGCACATTTGGAGTCAAGAGATGGCCTTCATTTAAACAGGAATGATTGGGGACATGTGCTGAAAATAAAAGTCCTGAATTACTCAGACTCGAGTGCCCCAGTTCACAACAGTTTAACTAGGGCAGTGGCCTTTGTAACATTTGATGACAGATGCTTTTCTGCTTTCTCCGTCTCCAAGCAAAGAATGCCAACTGTAAAGCCACATTGACAACATCCTGCTCCTTTTTTCTTGGAGCACTATAGAATCTACTCTGCTTTTGTGTTACAATCACAGGTCTACAGCTTTCTAAATCAGTGTTCATTTCTGAGTAGAAGTCTGGAATTATTTTTTTCCTAAGTTTCAAAATCAACTAGACTGTCACAGAGAATCCATCATGATGATGAACAAACATATTTTTAAAAACAAGTTGTTGTTGTTGTATGCCATCAAGTCAGTATCCGACTCATAGTGACCCTCTGTACAACGGGAAACACTATTGTCAGTGCTTCTCTGCTGTTCATAGGGTTTTAAGTGGCAGATTGATTTTTGGGAGGGGTTTTCCAGGTCCTTCTCCCAAGCCTACAGCTTCTGGTGTTCCCAGGGGTCTCCCATCCAGGTACTAACCAGGCCCAACCCTGCTTAGCTTCAGAGATCTGATGGGATCGGATGCCACAAGGCTATGGCTGCAGGCTTAAAAACAAGAGAGAGATTTATTTCATGAAGATCAGACTCATGGGCTTTTGTACTATTGATGAGCCAGGGAGAATGGTTAAAATACTATGAACAAAGGTTTGGACATGGAAGAAAGGAAGGTAGGAAAGAAGAAAGGAAGGAAGGAAGGAAGGAAGACAGTCTACATCCTAATATGGCTCTGTACATAAAAGGTGAACAGCTTGGCAACTTTGAGACCATTACATATCTTCCTGAATCTCATTTCCTTCACATGGAAAATGAAGCAAATGATGCAGAATTTTCAAGGTCCTTATGAGTACTAAGGGGCTGGGATTTAGCTCAGTTGGTAGAGCGCTGCACTGCAGTCTCTGAAGTCCAGAGTTCAATTCCCGGCACTGCAAAAATGGGAGAAGGGCCTGGCAATCCACTCCCACGGCAATCCCGAAATAGTCAGCCATTAAAAAACCCTATGATGGTCACTATGAGTCGGATACTGACTCAACGGCACCTAACAATGAGTACTAAAAAAGTCACTCCATATAAATTACCTTGCATAGTACCCTTTATTCGTTGTTGTTGTTGTTGTTGTTGTTGTTGTTGTTGTTGTTGGGTCTGTCAAGTCAGGTGTGACTTAGTGACTCTGTGTACAATAGAATGAAACACTACCCAATACTGTACCATCCATATAATCTTTTTTATATTTAAGGCCATTATTACAGCCACTGTGTCAATCCATCTAGTTGAGGGTCTTCTCTTTTTATTGTTGACCTGCCACTGTCCCAAACATGATGTCCTTCTTCAGGGATTGGTTCTTCCTGACAACCTGTCCAAAACACGTAAGACTCAGTTTGACCAACCATCCTGGCTTCTATGCAGCACTCTGGTTGCTCTTCTTCTAGTATGGATCTCACATCACCATGCAAGCCCCTACAGTATGACAAACTGACAGGCAAATGGGGGCCCAGTATCTAGCATACAGAAATTATTTAGTAAATGGAAACTTGCCACAGTTATAATAGATCCTCTGGGATGATATTTTAGAAAAATCTATTTTACAAAATATCATGAATGAAATTATGGATAAAAGATAATGACTTTACCTGATACACATATTTAATGAAAAATAATTAATTTGGCATGGTAGTACCACTGATAGGGGAGATAGTGTGAAAGCCAGCAAAACTTTTAAGCATTTGTTATAAATGTTAACCCAACTTTATGAATTTGAAAGAAAGGCCTTTTTTTAACTTTTATTATGTGGCTCCCAAGCATCTGAATATCCTTCCTATAATGAAAGTATTCTACATATCCTAAAGCAGGCAATTATATCCTCTCTCTAATCTGTGGTAGCTAGTGGTACATGAATTAGGCTCACCCAGTTAGATCCTTTTGTTCAGCACCAAGAATCTGGGTAAAGTGATAGAAGGACAAAGAGGGCAGTTAGAAATATATGTGGAAACAGAATACCAAATTCTAGACAAGATGGCTGCCATGTATATGTAGTTAGGTTTGTATCTGCCAGAGTAGGCTCTATATCTGGCAAGACCTATGCTGTGTTCTCTACCATGTCTGTTTTGAATTATGCATTTGTTCCCAAGGATGGGCCTCTCACCTTTAAATTGCTTTATAATCTATCTTATGTTGTTTTTATAAATTCCATTTCTTTTTATATTTGACTAGAGTCAATTTCTTTTGTTTGCTGATAAGAACTCCTATGTTATTGGCTCACTAGTCAACATTTAGTAGTCTTGGTATCAGCAAACCTTTGGGGTACAAATTAGGTTATAATATAGAGAGTTGAAATAAGTGTTATTCTTTTCACTGACTGAGAATACATAACCATTGTGTACTATGTAGCATTCAAATGCAGAACATTTAGCACCTAAATGGTCACTGTAGAGCTATTGTTGTCATACAAAGAAGCACAAAAAATGGCACTTGAGACTGACTATAAATTGAGAAAAGACTATTTGGTGACTAAATTTTAACTTCCAGATTCTGGGTATAGATTATGAACCTAGTTTTACCTGTCCCTGCAGCAAATGTTCTGAGACAATTTGAAGACTATTTGGTTGTGTACACAGAGATGAGCAATGCTGGAAGAAAAACAGCATGCTAGGAAGAATATGTTAAATGTTAAATATTTCACAGAGGTAGAGTCCAGGGAAAGAGCAGAAGGAGTGGCAAAGAGTACCAGGCAAAGCCAAGGCAGTCCGAGAGTCCTCCCACTGACCCAGGAGAAAGGGTATACAGAACTTCAATCACTGCCTGTCACCAGCTGAAGTATCATCATCTAAAGACATTGCAATCTGTCTTGCCTTTTAAAATGTGCAAAGTGGGGGATTCATCCATATTTTTAAAAAGTGTGGATTTTGTAGATAAACAACCATTTTGTACTTTCCTGAGAGGGGACATTTATTGAACAGACAAGGGCAAAAGAAGCCAGTCCAACAAGTACAACCAAGGTTGCTCTTGTGTCACACATGTATTAGAGAAAGTTTTTATAGAATGCATTCAGATTTCTGGAATTTTATTAGAATATGATTGCTTTTTGTTGTCATTGTTGTTCTTAGGTGCCATCGAGTCAGTGTCCAACTCATAGCAACCCTATGTACAACAGGTGAAACACTATTGTTAGTGCTTCTCTACTATTCATAGAGTTTTCAACGGCTGATTGCATTTTGGGAGTGGGTTGCCGGGTCCTTCTCCCAAGCCTATAGCACCTGGTTTTCCTGGCAGTCTCTCACCCAAGTACTAATGAGGTCCAAGTCAGCTTAGCTGCTGAGATCTGATAGGATCAGTGGCCACAATGGTACGGCTGCAGACATGATTGTTTATAGAGACTCCAAAATACTATTTAATGTTTTGAAGTTTGATATTCTTCATTTGCATGGGTAATTTGTTGGAGCAAGTTCCAAAAAACATATAGAATAAGAAAAGATATTTTTATTCTTATTATTTGTGTAAACAGTGATTACAAAAGCATTTATTTCATATATATTTGGATATGACTCTAGGCTTGTCTCTATAAAGAGTCCAGTGTAATACTTTGAAAACATATACCCTATTTATCTGCCCTGGATCCTGACTGCTATTAAGAGACATTGCTTAATTAAAATGATAAATCAGAAATGTAAGTAACTCCTCCCTGATGAATGATATGAATTAATGCCAATTTGATCTCATTAGAAATCCACTTCCAGGAAGATTTCAAGTTAAATTCCCTTCAGCATAAACTCTTTTCATTAAGCCTCTCATCATTTATAAACTCAGGTAAAGGAGACCCTGTAAATACCCATTGTTGTTGTTAGGTGCCATGGAGTCTGTATCCGACTCATAGCGACCCTACATACAACAGGCGAAATACTATTGTCAGTGCTTCTCTGCTGTTCGTAGGGTTTTCAATGAAGGATTGATTTTTGGGAGTGGGTTGCCGGGTCTGTCTCCCAAGCCTACAGCATCTGGTGTTCCCAGGGGGTCTCCCATCCAAGCACTAAAAAGACCCAACCCTGCTTAGCTTCCGAGATCTGACGGAATCGGATGCCACAGGACTATGGCTGCAGGCTGAAATAGCCAGTAGTCTGTGCTTAAACATTATAATATTTTTATAGATTAGTATTTAAAATAATGAGGCATTCTGTTTACTAATTATTTCTTTCAATCATAGTTGGAACTAATCTTGAGAAGAATTTTTTTCTTAACTGGAACATAGTGCTCTCATGGGAAATATTTATAAAATCTTGTCAGAAGCATCCTGGATCCTACAACAGCTTCACAGCACTTTAGAACTATTAACTGTGTGGTTGTGAAAAACTCCTACATAACCCAGTGCCACCCACACTGGGCCTCCATCTCCTCACAAGATGTGCTGGCATTTCCCTGAGCTAGAGATCATGGAGGTACCCAACAGGCACAAAGAAAGGATCCAAATAACTAGTACCTAATGGACATGGGTTGTCAAAAAGTTTTATGTAGATCATCTCATTTCACCACTAGAAAAAGAAATGAGGTATTATGCTAAGGAAAAAGTAGCAGCTAAGAGAACATGATGCTCTTTTTTTATGTTCCCATGGCATCAGATATTACCGTACTGTATTGAAATGCCTAGTAATTTGACAATGTCTTCAATGGCACTTCAGTGTCTTGAGAATGCTGACTGTATCAGTTTGCTGGTGCCACACATGGGGTGGCTTAAGCTGTAGAAAGGTACCCTCTCATAGTTGTGGAGGCTAGAAGTCCAAGATCAAGATGCCAACAGGTTTGTTTCTCTCCTTGGCTTGCAGATGGCCATCTTTTCACCATGTCCCCACATGTTCTTTCTTCAGCTTTTGTGTCTGCATCCAAATTGCATTTTTCTGTAAGGACATCAGTCATATTGGATTAAGATCCATGTATATGACCTCATTTACCTTAATTATCTCTTTAAAGGTCTATCTCCAAATGTAGTCACATTCTGAGTTACTGGCAGTTAGAACTTTAACAGATGAATTTTGGGATAGGGGAAGGACACAGTCCAGCCCATTGTTTTCTACATCTGGAATATGATATATATCAGTTTCCAAGTGAAAGAAGACTGATGACAAAGTTAGTGCTTTATTTATAATATACTATGTTATGTACAGCCTGCAGCCATAGCCCTGTGGAATCCGATCCCGTCAGATCTCGGAAGCTAAGCAGGGTCGGGCCTGGTTAGTACCTGGATGGGAGACCGCCTGGGAACACCAGGTGCTGTAGGCTTGGGAGAAGGACCTGGCAACCCCCTCCCAGAAATCAATCTGCCATTGAAAACCCTATGAACAGCAGAGAAGCACTGACAATAGTGTTTCCCCTGTTGTACAGAGGGTTGCTATGAGTTGGATATCGACTCGACGGCACCTAACAATAATGTTAGGTAGGTAAATTTCTAATCTTTTTCTCAATATGCTGAAAGCAACTTCTTTCATACCTGTGAAGACCAAGCCTCCATAGAATACTAGGAAAGATAGGCACCGCCATTGATTCCTTCCCTCTCTCTATGTAAGTGCCACTCTTCTTCTTGAATCTGGGCTGTTTGTGATTGGCTTGACCAATAGAATAGTGGAAGCAGACAAACTGGCTATTTTGGCTTAATGGCTTTTGAAGCCTTTAGCCATTGTATAGGATGTTCAGGCTCCTCTCCTAGAATAAAATATCATGTAGGGGATCACTGAGGTGATACAAACACCAATGAAAAAGACTGAGATATGTTGAACAAATAACTTCTACCTCAAGAGTATGTTGGTGGAAATTCTGACTAGAAGAACCATGTCTTCCATGACCCTCTCTCCCTTGATACCACAACTATATCTATGCTCATTAGACATCAGTGGATCTCCTACCACCATCTTACCATTTTGAGGATAGATAGATTCCTATAACATCAGAGAATACTTTTGCACTGACTCAGACTAGCATAGGTAGTGAGGGCAGTCTTTCCTTCTGTCCACATCCAAGGTTAGTTGGCTCTATTCACAGGGCGCCTATAGCCATACCACTGTGAAGCCTGATCCTGTCAGATTTTGGAAGCTAAGCAGGGTCAGACCTGGTTATTAATTGGATGGGAGATCACCTGAGAACAACAGGTGCTGTACACTTGGGAGAAGGACCTGTCAACCCACTCCCAAGAAAGTCAGCCATTGAAATCCCTATGAGTAGCAGAGAAACACTAATAATACTGTTTTGCCTGTTGTATGTAGAGTCACTGTGAGTTGGACACCGAATTGATGGCACCTAACAACAACACCTCAAAGGGAATTCCCAGCCTCTAAATAATTTAACAAAACTAATACATTTTAGGACCAATTTGTACTTTTAACATAAAGCCAGTTTGACATAATTTGAAAACTTTTTGCTGAAGCACACATCCACAAAATGGTTCTCAAATATTCTTGAACCAGAAATGCTTATGATGCAAATGGTACTATTAACATTTCTTGCAGAATGTTAATGAGAAAAAAATTAAAAGCAAATTTCTCCATATGGGCCATCATTAATCACTGTAATGATAGCTATAAAGTAAACTTACTGATACTATAACCCTCTTTTACCTTTAAAGCTAAATAATCATAAAGGTACTACAGGAAAATTGGTTACATCTGAACCACATTTTAAAGGAGTGATGATAATGAAAAATGTTAAAAATGAAAAGTATTTTTTCGTTGTTAAAAAGTAGAGAGTTGGAGGCAGTATTGCAATTGTCATCTTTTTATTGTTACTCCTAGTATGCTACCTAGGCTATGTGGTTAGACCTTTCTTGCCATTCTATGGCACCCCTCTATGTCCACTGGGGACTTGGGACCCTTGTTGTATTCTGCTGGTCTTTCAAATGTATGAATCATCCCAAGGGACCCACACATCCATGTGGATGCTGTGTCCTGCACCTCATTCTCTGAGCACCTCAGTGATTGCAGTGGCCTCCAACTGTCCATGTACAGCATCCTACTACTACAGCTACACTCTGGATTTGGCTATTTCTTAGAATTGTTACACCTTGGAAGAAAAATCTCATTAGGATCCTCAGAGTCTCCGTTCTTTCCTTTCTTTTCAGTATTCTTCTCCCATCCTAACGTGAGACTTTTGGTTCTTTCTTGACCAGATATCATGGTGTCTCATACTCTCAACATCCTAAGCCCTTTGCCCTCTCCCAACTTGTTTGCTAAACTACACACAGCCTTAGGTTAATACTTATACCCTGGTTTCCTTATTTCCTGTTTAGTCTGATGGGGACTATAGGAAAACTAAAGAATCATACAACTATACAGAAGAGTTTAATTTCAAATTTAGAAACTAAAACAGAAAACAGATTCTCCAAGCAACTAAATTTTTATTAAAGTAAAACATAAGCCGGGCACAGTAGGTCACAGCTGTAATCCCAGCAACTCAGGAGGCAGAGGCAGGAAGATCTCAGGTTCAAGGCCAGAGGCAGCCTGTGTAATTTAGCAAGACCTTCTCTCAAGATAAAAAATAAAAGATGGGATGAGGGTGAAGCCAGGTGGTACAGCACTTGCAAAGTATGTGTGAGGCCCTGTGTTTAAACAAGTACTACAAAAAAAATCTGAAACATATTTAATAGAGTTTTATTAAAAAGGAACCAACCAAACAAAAACAAAGTTCTGTGAGAAGAGGTAACTATAATAATTAAATCACACAGAAAAACAGTTGCTAATATTTTGGTGCTTTTCCTTTCAATTTTATTTCTATGTATACAACAGAAATAATGTGCACATTATTTACAAAATGTCCCTAATATTATAAAGTATACTTAGACAGTACAAGAATTTATTTCCAATGTCTCATTTTTAATGACTCTATATTATTCTCCTATTCAGATATGGTCTGATTTACTTTTCACTTCCCCATACCTGCAATGCTAACTTTTTATGTAGAATGAATTTTTAAAGACAGAATGAGGAAGTTAAAGAAAATAACAGTTTCAGTTTCTTTATGCACTTTGACAAATCATCTTTAAGGAAAATGAGAAAATAAATTCCAGTAACGGTAAAGAAAAGAGCTTCTCTTTTGTTGTGCACTTGGCATTCATTCATCTATTCATTTGTTAATTTAAACATACATATCTCAGATTTGCTATATATCTGGTACCATATTATCACTGGCACTATATTAATTCTAGAGACTGTAAAATAAAGAAGACTTGGTCTATACTCTTAAAGAGTGTGTTGTCTTATTCAGGAGACAGAAGATGGCAGACAATTACAATTCAGATGTAATCACAGGAAGCTATAAAAAAAGTAGAGGACAGTCTCCCAATCCAGTCCATAATTATTTACAATATAGTTAACATCTTGACTCAGAAAAAAAAATGCAGTAAGCATGTGTTAAATAATGCTGAATAGAAACAAAGCTTATGGGAAGATGTGATGCAGGGGGAAAAGGGAAAGGGAACCGTGGGAAAGGTAACACAGCCAGAAGAGAGTAGAGATCTTCAGCCAAGGAAAAGAAAGGAGGAGCATTGTGTGTGTCGAGAACAGCAAGCAGTTAGATGTTGTTTGACTGCAAAGTGTGAGGAAGATGAACCTGACAGAAAGGTGGCAGCCAGCAAATGTAACAACTTAGATAAAAGGAGTTTGGGCTTAATCTTGAAGCCCACTAGGAGTTATTTTCATGTAAAGAAGTTGTTAACTAAAAATAAAAATTGAATTCATTGTGCAATTTTAAGATACCCATCACAGTTAGGTATACCATTAGAATTAAGATCTTCCTAAAACATGGTGCTGAGAAACTCATGAATTAATTCTTGGAGGTACCTTGCTGACTTCCTATGATGCAGGAACATGTGGAGGCATGAGACACAAGACATGAGTAGGGCTACTGTTCAGGGACTTTGCCCGCAGACTCCTTAGTAATTAAATTTAACAAATGAGCCTGGAGTAATAGCACCAACCTGTAATGCCAGCTACTCAGGAGGCTGAGACAGGAATATTGCATGTGTGAGGCTAGAGGCAGCCTGAGAAACTTAATGGTAACTTACCTCAAAATCAAACAAATAAATGAATAGATAGATAGATAGATAGATAGATAGATAGATAGATAGATAAAGGGCCAGGTTGTGGCTCAGTGATAGAGCATTTTTCTATCATGTACCAGGCCCTGGGCTCACTCTTCAATACTGTAAAAAAAAATAGTGTTTAGCAGGTTAAAATAGCAATGCGATATGATGTTCATCGCTAAAATTAGCAAAGATAAAAATCAATGTTAACACTTATGAAAGCATGATGAAGTGGATACTCAGCTGCAGTAAAGTAAGTTATTATAAGCTTCTCTGGAAATCAGTTTAATGATTTGAGTTAAGAACCTTAAAATGTTCATCCCTCTTGACCCAGTAATTCCACTCTTGTAAATCATGAATGCAGACAATGATTATCATTCCCAACTACAAAATACAACAACAATAGCTTATGTTGCTGTGAGAAATAAATTAGATAAAGCTTGAAAAAATACCTATGACATTGTTAGGACATAGATGAGTTCAGCAAATGTTAGGAGTCATTCGCCTTCTACATCTTGATTTTAAGAAGACTTATGCATTAAATAAGTAAGTGAGAAAACCATAGTAGTTGTTGACTATCCACTGTGTGCCAGGGTCATTGCTGGATATACAGTAGTGAATATTTTCAGTTTGGTTACTTGCTCTTATGATATTTGGTCTAGTACTGAAAATAGGATTTAAGTAAAAAAAATAGTGTAAAATACACATATATGTATATGTGTGTGTGTGGTCATACACATGTGCAAATACACAGGTTTCTAATCCACCAACAATCCATATGTGATATTTGGTCCCACTGATCAGCAAGAATCTAGACAGATTTCCTTAGCAAAAATCTCTCCTTTCTTTGATGTTTCCTTTCAGTAATTTTCCTTTCCCAGCCCCCCACCTTTATTCTTGGCTATAAATCTCCATGTGTTCTTTGTGTATTAAGAATTGGGCCCAGTCCTATACTGAGCTTTCTTTTCCCTTACTGTAATAGTTCCTAAGCAAAATATATTTTTACTATTTTAATGACCACCTCTGTTTTTTTCTTTAATAGTGTTAAATAATAATTTATTGAGTGAAATTGCATGCACATTGTTTCTTTGTTGTTGTTAGGTGCCGTAGAGTCGGTATCTGACTCATAGCGACCCTCTGTACAACAGGAGAAACACTATTGTCAGTGCTTCTCTATTTATAGGGTTTTCAATGGCAGATTGATTTTTGGGAGGGGGTTGCCAGGTCCTTCTCCCAAGCCTACAGCTTCTGCTGTTCCCAGGCAGTCCCCCATCCAGGTACTAACCAGGCCCGATCTTGCTTAGCTTCCGAGATCTGATGGGATTGGATGCCACAGGGCTATGGCTGCAGGCATACACATTGTAGTTTACAATAATACCAGTCTTGTAAATTTTTTTTTATTTTTAAAAAAGTTTGTCAAAAAATTTAAAAATTTATAGGAATTTTTTAAAAGTTTATTAACCATCACTCTGCATTTATGATCATCAGTAAATGTTATTTTATTTGTATGTATGTGAGTGTGTGTGTGTGTGTGTGTGTGTGTGTGTGTGTGTGTGTGTGTGGTATTGGGGATCAAACTCAGAGTTTCACACATGCTAGGCACACACTCTACCACTGAACTACACCCCCAGCCTATAAACATTATTTAAAATCCCATAATATGCCAGGGTATATTCCTTTCTCTGAAAATGATCAATTCCGTGACTCCACTGTCATTTTGAACTTTTTTACATTAAGTTGATCCCTTCTGGATAGACCAAGTATTCTGTCCAAGTGTTTTTTTTTTCTCTTGCAGAAGCTCTGCTACCACCCTGAGTTTACAAAAGAATGTTGCTGGAAACTTCTGAAGCCTGAACAACCACTATGGTGTCTGCATTAATTGATCCATACACCTCAGAATGCATTTCCCATGTCCTGCCTATCCTTACTGACAACATCTCTATCTATGAATTATGAAGAGTAGTTACATAAGGAGCTGCTCCCTTAATTGGCAAGCTGCATTTCAGTGATAAAGACCTCTGTGGCTTTACAAATGTTGGATTTGGCTTGGTCATACTTGGTATTTTAATGGGAATGATACTAAATGATTCGTCTCCCTGAAACTGGGGTCAGTGTTAGTGATGCCCTTGTATCTAAAGATTCTCCTATCTTCATGAAGCTATTGATTCCAGATGGTGCTGGCTAAGTATACTTTTAGTAGTCCACATATTCATCAAAGTTTTAGTCCTTTGAATAGAGATGGCAGTGAGGCCTAATCTCAGCATATGTGAACCTAACAAAAGTACAAATCTTAAAATTGTCCCTTTCTACTCAGTTCTTTATTTTAAAATGTTTTTTAAATGGTCTGAGAGGCTCTAAGCATACAAATTTTAGGAATTAGGCCAACTGATATCAAACTCTCCAAAATGCTCCAAAGATGCTGTTTTTAGCAGAAATTTTGTTCAAATTCCAGAATACAGACAATTTTTAGTTTGATCATATTTCAGAGTGTAGCATTCTTTTTAATGGAATCTTTTTCTCTTTGTGCAAGCATGATTTTATCATTTTCAGAGATGGGAAGACATCATGGGATATTATAGGATTTAAGATAATATTTATGTTGTTGTTGTTGTTATTGTTGTTAGGTACCATCAAGTCATGTCCCACTCATAGTGACCCTCACAGGATTTTCAATGGCTGGATTGCCTCAGGAGTGGATTGCCACAGTCTTCTCCCATTTTTGTGGTGCTGGGAATTGAACTCGGGACCTCAGATACTGCAGAGCAGTGCTCCACCAAGTGAGCTAAATCCCAGCCCCCTAATATAATGTTTATAAATGATAAAAAATGCAAAGTGGAGGCTATTAGGGGAATTTCTTAAAAGAGCATGTCCCATAATATTTAGGAAGATTGTGGGTCTATGTGAGTTAGCAGTGGAACCTGTCAAAACCATACTTATTTTCAAAGGACCATGATTTTGATCAACTCATTTCATAAACCTCCACAGTCAACCCCAACACCAACTGATTTTTAACACAAACATAAATACACCAGGTATTTCAGTCAGGATTGCCTGAGAAACATACTTGTGGAACTTCCTTAAAGTGATGCTTACAAGGAACACTTATGAAGCAAACACTGAAACAGTGTTCTCCTTTTGTGTGAGATAGGGGGTCCTGGCTTGTGTATAGCTAACTTTTCCTTTTCTTGATTTTGTCAGGTGAATGCTTTCTTAAAGCATTATATATTATACACATATTTCATTTACAAATATATATATACATTGTTGTTAGGTGCCATCGAGTCGGTATCCGACTCATAGCGACCCTCTCTACAACAGGGGAAACACTATTGTCAGTGCTTCTCTGCTGTTCATAGGGTTTTCAATGGCAGATTGATTTTTGGGAGGGGATTGCCAGGTCCTTACATACATATATATAATACATACATACATATATATACATATATATGTATATATATATGTATATATATACACACATGGGGTTCATCTTTTCCAAAGTCATATAGTGGGGAATTGACTGAGGTAACTAAATTATTATAGTATGTCCCAACATAAAGTTGCATAATGTGAAATGAATAGCCAATTATCAATTCATATATATAATATATATTCATGAATACATTTTAAATTTGCTTGATAAAATATATGTATGCTGGAAGAAATTTGGAATATTAACTAGAGTGCTATGAGTTATTTTTTGATTATGTCACACAAAAAAAATTTAAAACATGACTGTCATATCCTGCTGTGCTAATTGTTGGATCATCCTGTTGGCTATGCCAATATTGAGTCCAAACTGGGCTCCTCGGCAAGGGAGAGACATTTGGGGCCCGCAGTGAAACCAGCACACACTTGAGGAGCCAAACACAGGTTTGACATGCTTCATACCAGGGTGCTCCTCTCTGTTCCCTCTGTGGTAACAGCACCCATGGCTACTGTCCTCTGCAGGCCCAATTGCCTCTCCATGTCCCCCAGTTCTTTTAGTGCCATCCAGTTTCCTCTCTGCACCCTCCTCTTTGTGCATGCCCAGTGTTGGTGGAGGGAAGGCTTTTACATAATAGTGGCTCATTGCCAAGACCACTGTTCAATCACATCACCATTACATAGAATTAGGTAATAGTAATGTCCACAGCCTGCAGCCATACCACTGTAGTGCCCAATCCCATCAGATCTTGGAAGCTAAGCAGGGTTGGACCTGGTCAGTACTTGGATAGGTGACCACCTGGGAACACCAAGTGTTGTAGGCTTGAAAGAAAGACCAGGCAACCTACTCCCAAAAAACAATCACCCATTGAAAACCCTATGAATAGCAGAGAATCACTGACAATAGTATTTCACTTATTGTACATAGGGTAGCTCTGAGTAGGACACAGACTTGAAAGCACCTAACAACAATATTCTGCGCATGTACCAGTCTGTGTCTCATTATCTCAGCTTGTTTACATTTGAATTCTGGTCACCCTGACTTGGTCTAACAATGATTGTTGATTTAAAACAATGGTAGCATTAATTTAATAGATAAAAACGTAAGTATTATGACTTTATTCAAAATCTGTATGTTGCTTACTCTAGGGGAAATAGAACAAGAAAGAATAAGAGATCACAGTAAGGCAAAGTATGTATCCTGCCAACTTTACAGTACTGTACATATGTGAGGGAGCTTAAAAGAAAAAATACATGGCCCCTCCCCATAAAAGACACACAATCTGTGTATCAGGTACTTGCTAGTAAATATAGAATGGAATTATTTTTCTGTTTGTATGAAATATAGTAGTATATGATGGCCTTTCTGTTGCTTATTCCTGTGTAAAAATGAGAGATATTTTTGACTATGAAGGCCAACTAAACTTGATAATCTTCCTTAATATGTTGCTTCCAAGGAGCATGTGTTAGTTTATTCCCTGAGATTGATCAATTAAATAGAATTCTGCAGGGGTTTTAGTGTTGTTTAATTGGAGGAAATAGACTCACTCAAGTTATTTTAACAATGAATGATTTATGGTTAGGAAACACTTAGGGCAATGAGGCAGAACAAGATCCAACAGGATTCCAAGACTTGAAACCATTTTGCTGCTGGCCATCATCAAGTTGAGCCTTGACCCAAGACAGCACTAATAATTTCAGCAGCTGAAGTTCATGATTGTCAGGAGCTTGACAAGAGTGCTCTGTTCTTTTTGTATTGACATATGTATTCTTTCCACCACTCTGTCTTGTAACTCCATTTCTTCAAAACTTCAGCTTTCTATGACTCTTTAATGACTTGAACTCTGCACTTACCTTGGCTCCATCTAATGCTCATGGCTTCTCCTTATGCCTCTCAGCAGATATAAGCCTCAGAATTAATTGCTTAAAGTTTCTTCTTATTTAACAGATAGAATTTTTGAGATATAACATCTTATAGGGCCATATAATAATTTCAACCTGTTTGGCCAGAGCTTTTCCCACCACACTACCTCAGTGGGCATCGACTAGTCTATGAATTTGTTGTCTTTAGTTGGATTCTCCTCATTCAAATTCCTTGCATAAAACTCAGTCACTGTGTCTTCACCTTGCAAGAATTGGTGCATATGAGAAAATATCTTAATTGACCAATATAATGCATTGCACTGTAACTTCTTTCACATATAAACAATCTTTTCTTACTTTCAATTCCAAAAATGCTATTCCTTGCATGATCCAATGAGAACATCCAATTATCCTGAATGCATGATCTAAACCAATCATCTATTTTTCAGAAATGTGAGGAGATTCAATCCAATTAAATATGAGGTTACACTGTGGAAGTGGAGTGGGGTATTATAGGAAACATTTCCTCTTGATTGAAAGAGCAAAATAGGAAGAAATGACTTCTACCATTCCTTGGGATATTGTTATATTTGATTGCTGCATCCATCTTTCTAACAGCATGTCAATGAAATGAATGTCAAGGAGCAGAAAGAGGAGAGAAAAAACCTGGGAACCTGATGATGTTTTTATGTCTCATGTAACTAGTAGCTTCCATTTTCTGCTAAATAATATATTTTCTTATTGATTAAACTAGCAGCCACAAGCAACTTAACTAATATACCTAATGATGACTCAAATATGAGCCTGTTAAATTAGGTCATTCTCAGCTGTCCTACTCAAAATTGGACACCTCCAGTGCTTTTTATCTGGATTCTCTTTTTTTCCCCTTAGCATTGAATCACCATTTAACAATTGATTTCTATGTTCTCTTATTATCTTTCCCACTCCATACCACAAAATGGAGGAAAATTAGAGATTGTTATTTCTTTGTTTAATTCACTAGTATATCCTCTGCATCAAAAATTGTTGTTGTTAGGTGCCCTTGATTTGGTATCTGACTCATAGTGACCCTATGTACCTCAGGTGAAACACTATTGTCAGTGATTCTCTGCTATTCATAGGGCTTTCAATTGCAGATTGATTTGGGGAGTGGGTTTCTGGGTCCTTCTCCCAAGCCTACAGCACCTGGTGTTCCCAGGTGGTCTCCCATCCAAGTACTAACCAGGTGCAACACTGCTTAGCTTTTGAGATCTGATGGGATCGGATGCCACAGTGCTATAGCTGCAGGCACACTAAAAATAGTGCCTAGGATGTGGTAGATGTCACTTAAGTACCTGGTTAATGACTGAATGAATGAACTGTATTTAACAAGTATTTACTGAAAGCTAGAATGGCCTACTAGACTTCTAGAATGTAAACTAACAGATCCGTATATGCTTAAACCTTCCATAGTATTTCCAAATTTGTTTCCGAATGGCTTCTCATAACCTGCTGCCAGATATGATAGAGATTGTTTTCCCACACTGTTGCTAACTACAATAAGTTTTAACACAGACCTAATTGATGAAGAAAATTGGCATATTTCCTATATTTTCTAATACTGTATCAATGTGTATTTCTTTTACTGTTACTAAACCAAATGCATTTTTCTGTCAACTTTCTAAGGTGTATGAATGAATTGTTTCTCAGGTGTTTGGTTTGTTTTTCTATTAAGATGCTTATTTTTCTTTTATTAATTTTAAAACATTCACTATATTGAAGTTAAGGTTGTTTTTTTATTTAAAATTGTTTTCCCAATTTATCATTTGCTTTTAATTTTGATCAGCATTTTCTGACATACTTTAGTTGTAAATTTTTTATATGTCAGAGTCATTCTGTACTTCCTAGACTTTGCTCCGCCCACACCTGTCCAATACTTGGGGTTGATCTCAGGGGCTTTTGCATACTAGACAAGCACTTTATCTCTGAGACACATTCTCAAGACCCTTTGCTTTTGAGACAGGGTTTTCCTAAATTGCACATGCTACTTCTGGCCTCAAACTCCTGATCTCTCTGCTTCAGCCTCCCCAGTAGCTAAGATTGTAAATGTACACCACTGGTGCCTGGTTTTAGATTTTGCTTTTGGTAAGAAAAGCAAAGGTCTCTTCCTTTCTATCACTATGTGGTTACTCCCCATCATCACTTCCCTTTGAATTGTGGCATATAGGCCATGTCTCCAGAATCACTTGGGTTTGCTTAAATAATTATGAAATTTTTTAAAAAGTCTTTCAAAGTAAAAGTGTATGAGATAAATGTGAAAGCCATCCTCCCATGACCTTCTTAGGGTATAAAGACAAGTTTGGGGTGATAAATTAACAAGTTTGTTTTGAATCTTTCAGTACATTTTCTATCATATACTAAAATTTTGACTATACTTTACAAATTGGGTACACATAATCTTGTAGTCAAAGACTTTATATGTAAACTTATAAAGTTACTTAACAGAGAAACCTAACAAAAATTGAAATGAATTTTTTTGTACAATTGGAGAATTCCTCAAGCAATTTTATAGGTTGTACCGCAGGCAATATTCTAAAGCTAATAATAAGAATATTTAGATATGCATTAGTGTGTAAAACTTTAAATGTAGGTTGCTTTACGTAATTTAAAAGTTCCAAAGGAAATATTGAAAATTATTCATCATAGCACTACCTGAACATAGTAGTAAAGTTATTCATATTTTATTTTCTGTCATGCCAAGTTCTTTGCAAATTGTTGGAGGGCACAATTGCCTTTAAAATTCTGGTCTTGTGCAGTTTAAGCTTGTTGATAAAATTTTCAATAGACATTGAAAATCCTCAAAAGTGGCAGCTTTACCTCAAGTGCAAACATATATGTTAATTCCGGATGACATTTTGTCTTATATGATGGTTTTCCATATATTATTGAACCTAACTTTGAAGATGAGCAGCCTGCCTAATTCCACTGTTTGACCAAAAAAGGATTTTACAGTTATTAAGTATGAAGCAGGCTGGGGTTTAGCTCAGTTGATAGAGCAGTGCTCTGTAGTGTCTGAGGACAGGGCTTCAATCCCCACCTCTACAAAAACAGGAGAAGGGCCTTGCAATCACCTCCCAAAGCAATCCCCCCAAAAATCAGCCATTGAAAACTCTATTAGGGTCTCTATGAGAGGGACACAAGTGGACAGCACCTAACAACAAGAATTATGGAACAATGTATTCTTTCTTTAAATTGAATATAGGCATTTGTTTAATACATTAAGTACTGTTTTAATTTGACTTTGGTGATGTATTAACCCACCGAAATACTTTCACATGAAAATGTTATCTTGGGCCTAACCTTTGGATATGTTACATACGTTACATGGACATTTTAATCTGTGACCTTCTGACAATTTATTGAGACTGGGGTTTGAGAACCCATGACTATCCTTCCATAGGAAATATTTACTTACAAGCCTGATGGACTCTTATGTATCAATACTTTCTCCCTGGTAAAAACCTCCTCCAGCTCAATGAACTTTAGATTCAGCTTTATGCCGATGACTCGTGGATATCTTCGGTAGTTCAGTCTTGAGTAATCAGTGCTACTGTACTCTCCAGTAGTGTGAAACACCTCAATGGGACCCCGCCCTGGAAATATTGCTGAAGAGGAAGAAACTTTCCATGGGATTTTTTAAAGGAAAAGTAATCCTGAAGTTCCTAGGGACTTTTTGTCCTATTGTGGGAAGAACTGACTGGGAATGAAGTCAACACATGGAAAAGCAGTGCTAATAAGTGGATAAAGATGGATTTTCATTCAACTTACTTGTGCACATGAGTCCAAGCAAGCTTGGTCCTGGCCTTTTCAGTAACCTTTTTATTCATATAGGCCAAAGTCTACATTTACTTGCTTAAGCCACTTTTAATTGGGCTTTAATTCCTTGCAAATAAATCCATGACATGGAAAATAAGTAATAACATCAAAAGGTAAAAAGTCACATGTTTTGCATTTTAGTTTTTATCTCAGATATTAAGAAGCATGCAAAGAAACAAAATAATTGAAAACACAAAAATGCAATTCTCTTTGAGATGTAGAATAAGTGTTTTTATTGAGTGACTTTTTGTAACCTTCATATTTTTTGTAATGAGCAACTATTATGTTTATAGTGCCTGCACCTGTACCACTGTGGCATGGGATCCTGTCAGATCTCGGAAGCTAAGCAGAGTCGGGCCTGGTTAGTACTTGGATGGGAAACCACCTGGGAGCACCAGATACTGTAGGCTTGGGAGAAGGACCCAGCAACCCATTCACAAAAGAAAACAGTCATTGAAAATTATATGAAGAGCAGAGAAGCACCAATAATAGTGTTTCCCTTGTATATAGGGTCGCTATGAGTTGGAAATCAACTCACAGGCACCTTACAACAATGGTTATAATATTTAAAGTTCTAAGTAAAATTTTATTAAAAAATCCTAGCTTTTCTATTTTTATGGCTGCTGTGTTGCCTCAGTATTCTTTGCACTTACATATGGTTTTGCTTGATAACTTAACCTACTGGATTTATTTTTATTGGACACATGATTTTGAGCTCATTTGAAAACCTGGCTAATAACATTTTTTCTGTATTGGTAAAGACTTTCATTTCCTATGTTAATGGGGAGCCTCTTAAAAATAATATTCCCCACCACTAATAGTCCAAATATTCTATTTCCTTAGTTGCATGGAGATTATTTTTCTTTTGCTTCTTTTGGAATATTCTTGTGCATATATACTTATCCATTTCTCTTTGCCTTTTAGAATATAACAGGAATACACATTATCCTGTTCCTTTAAATGCTTTGAAAGCAATAACTCATGAATACCAAAATGAATATTGCAATGGAAGTGAACAGTAATTGCAATTTTAAGTGCTGCTACTACTGTCTGTATAAAAAAGTTAGATGCTAAAGCCTTTGTGATGTGAAAAACTTGGATAAGACTCAAACATGATATGAATTGGTTTTTATCTTGTCACCTAAAATTTCCCCAATCTTATATTAAAATATAATCCAATATTGAATAAACTTTATATCTTAATATATATAAACTATATGATCCATTGTAAGTGAATGTTTTACACTAAGTGGGTATTGGAAATTTGCATGTATGAGTAACTAATAGAGAAAAGTATATGGAGCATTAATAAGCATTGGGCATTTGGATGTTGAGATGCCATATAACTAAAGAAACTTTTTCTTTCTAGTATTGAGAGAAGAGTTTTATTGAGCTTAGGATTTATTTTCTTCTAAATACCAGGAAGGCCTTCAATGGCAAGAAAAGAAACTTATCTTGACGTATTCTCAGGCAGCTGCTCCAGAGTGTTTGGACTAGGTGGAACTGGAAAAGAATTTCATCTTTGGAAAATTTAGCAACCTACAAATCTGGTCTAGGATTACAGAAATATAATTGAGAAAGTTTTTATTAAAGTCAGCTTGAATCAATTCTCTGAGATTTGTATAGAAACTCTTATAAAAAGAAGTAATTAGCCTATATGAGCAAATTTGGGAACAGAACAAGGTTAATGGGTAGTTTAGAAAAAAAAATTGAGGGGGGGAGGGGTAAAAATAGCAGAAGCAGATATGAACCAGACCTAGGACAGAGAGTCCTCTGAGTGTACTTAGCAAAGAACTTCACTGTATCTCAGCAAGTCAAGTAACTGATTATTTACACTAGAACCTTAACTAGTCTTAATCACTTTCTTTATTTTTGGACAGCCTGTAGAGAGTTTTTTTTGCTTAGCTGACAAACGTGCTTTTGAGTGCTGATGATTCTATTCCTTTGCACTATGCACTTCTCAGTCACTTTTGTATTATTTGTTATTATTTTCTTAAGACTATATGGTTCATTCCACATGTTTGTTCATTCTCATTCTCTCTCTCTCTCTCTCTCTCTCTCTCCCTCCCTCTCTCTTTCTCTCTCTCTTCCTCTCTCTCTCTATCTCTTTCCCTCTCTCTCTCTCTCTCTCTCTCTCTCTCTCTCTCTCTCTCTCTCTTTCTCTGTTTCTCTCTGTCTCTCCTCTCTTCCCAATTAAAACAGCTTCAGGAATTGTTAAACTAACCAGGAAGAACTTAACTTTATTCAGATTTGTAGAACAATATTCTTAAAGTCCTAGTAAATGTCAGCCACCCTTCTCAGTGAGAAAGGTGGATGAGACATCACCTGTCACCTGGGGCACCAAGATAGTGTAATGCAGTAAGCTAAGTAACTCCAAAATGAGTAATAAAAAGGTTACTTTATTCAGCCTTCAGGGCTGTAGAAGTTAAACAAAGGCCAGGGGACAGGAGAGGCTTGCTCCAGGAGCTATACCAGAACTGAACTTTGAAGAAGAGTGTATTTGACTTTTGGGTCACTGTGACCTACCTCCTTCAGTAAGGCTGCACCTCCTAAAATTTCCAGAACCTCCCCCAAAAGCACCACCATCTGGGGACCAAGCTTTCAACACATGAGCCTTTTGTGGGGGAGATACTTCATATCCAAGTCATAATAAAAAGTAAGAGTTTGCTATGCAGATGAAGGAAGTAGAAGTGATGGACTAGAGCCTCTGGTGGCGGAATATTCTAGAATTAGGAAGGGAAAGTAGTCAGAGCATATCCGCATCTTATTGCTATTAGCAAATGGGCCAGGTAAACAGCTTTGGCTTCTGTGACTCTTTCTTAATATTTATTTGTTTATTTATTTATTTTTAATTAATTTATTTTTTGTGGTACTTGAGGGTTGAACCAGGGCCTAGCACAAACTTTGCAAGTACTTTACTGCTGGGCTGCATCCAACTCATTGTTTCTGTCTCTCTCTCTCTGTTTTTTTTTTTTTAATCTTAAGACCGAGTCTCGATAACTTACACAGGCTGCACTATCCTTGAACTTGTGATCTTCCTGCCTCCGCCTCTGGAGTCGCTGAGATTACAAGCATTAGCCACTGTGCCCAGCTCTGTTTCTTAATTTTTAAAAGTAAGAAGTATTTATTCATCTTGAGTCAATCATTTATTACTTACTTAATTAAGAAATTTGGCTTTTCTTTTAAAGACATACTATTTCTTACACATTAAAAGGCTGATTTTGGTTTAATATTAGTGATTTGCAATGATTTGGTTATATAACCACCTAGTTTAAGATTTCCAGTTAATAAATTTTTCTTAACTTCTTTGAAGTATGTATTCGTGTTGTTATTTTTGTAGTTGCATTTAAGTTGTGCTTCATATACCTTAGTCTACTTTATTGTAATGCATAGAGAACTTTGTAAATCAAACTGTGTGCATTGTAAGTTCTTATTGTCTCTCTTTTTAAAGTAAAACAATGAAAATCATATTCACCTCAATCAATATTACAATTCAAATTTGTAATATGAATTCTAACAAGTTAATTCTATTTACTTTTCTTCTGAAAATGCTAAACTGCTCATAGAACCTGCAGAAGTCATAGAATATCCATTGTGTAATAATGCTATAGTTTCATTGACATGAAAATATATTCCATAAAGCATCATTTCCTTAAAATATATAAACAAACCATATGCACATGTATGCATGCCTATGTCTATTTATATAAATAGAAAAAAAAGATAGATGTCTTGGTCTTTAAGAATGTTCACCAAATAATTCAAAAAAGAGTATTTCTGAATGATAGCATTTTGACATCTTCTTAAGAGGCCATACTATAGCAGCAATAGCTGGAAGATAGTCCATATTCTTATAAGTGAAAAATTAATATATATTATGCTTTCTGAAACATAAATTCTGCTTAGGTACTTTTCCAGAGCCTCTAAATTTATTTACTGTGATTCTTTTTGATTAGAATTTAGTCCCTCTTATATCTAGATAAAATAATACATTAAAGTCACTTTATGGTAGTATAAGTTACTTTATAGAACTTTCAAGTAATGATACTTCACAAGTTTTTATTAAAAGGACAGCATGAGAGAGGGATGTAAACCAGAAGGTCATGTTGGAATGGTCCAGACAGGAAGATGAAAAAATAGCACTGTGCCAGCCTTGCAGGTAAGAGAGTGATGTGAAGGGATGTGTACATGCGCTCACTGAGGAAATCCTGAGTGAATCTATTACTGAGATGACATTTACCTCCATATTCAGCTTTGAGACTTCTAATGTCTTCCATTATAGCCTTAACATAGGTACCAAGGAAATTAGGAGATCTCCTATTTTCTCCCAAGCATCAAAGTGTCCAAGGGGTCACTTACACATTTATTTAACAAATATTTCTTAAATATTTGTTCCATCCAATGCATTAAGCATGGCAGAGGGAACACATTGATGAATAAGATAGACAACTGAAGTGCCTAAGATATATAGTGGAAGCACCCCAAATGTTGGTTTTGGATAGCTTACTCAAAATACAATACTAAAATTACTCAATTTCTTAAATATTTGTTCCATCCAATGCATTAAGCATGGCAGAGGGAACACATTGATGAATAAGATAGACAACTGAAGTGCCTAAGATATATAGTGGAAGCACCCCAAATGTTGGTTTTGGATAGCTTACTCAAAATACAATACTAAAATTACTCATACAATGAAGAAGTTTGAAGTACTAAGGGATGGCCATGACAATAAAGTTCAATAGCATATTCAAAGACCTGGTTAAGTCAATTACTCCAAGTGTTGGTGCTAGAGCTGGCCTCCTGAGGCAACACTTCTCCTAGGCACTTGGCTGGAGCAATGTAAAGAAGAACATTATCCCTTATTGGTCCTTCCCTTAGACTATAGGTTCCTCCATTTTTATAGTTACCATCCCTGACTATGAGGCCATTATTCTTGAATCAGGGCTGGGATTTAGCTCAGTTAGTGGAGCGCCACTCTGCAGTCTCTGAGGTCCTGAGTTCAATTCCCAGATCCGCAGAAATGGGAGAAGGACGTGGCAATCCACTCCTGAGGCAATCTGGAAAAAATCAGCCATTAAAAACCCTACAAGGGTCACTATGAGTCAGACATGACTTGACAGCACCTAATAACAACAAATACATCAAGGTTAATGGGAGAAGGACATGGCAATCCACTCTGGAAGCAATGCTGAAACAATTAGCCATTGAAAACCCTATGAAGGTCGCTATGAGTCAGACCCCGATTTGATGGCACCTAACAACAACAACAACAACAACAACACTCTTGAATCTGGCCCGGGAAGTAACTGAACTTCCAATTTAGCACCTTCTTGTAGTCTTCCTAATTCTCTATCACCCTCCCAAGTCTTGCCCTGACCCATTCTTCCTCAAACTCTTAGAAATCAAAATTAAAGTCAGCTCTTTTTCTTTTAAAATGAATTTATTAAAAAGTTGCTATTAAAAACAATCTCCAGATATTGTCAACATAAATTCTTCCAATTCATGCAGTCTGGATATAAATTTTCTTTCAATAAATAGAGACTGAAAATTGTAATAGAAGTTGAGTAATTTCATTGAAATGCTCTAGTTCAAAAGCTCTTCACCAAGTCATCAGTTTTTGCAAAGCAAAATGTTAAATAATTCTAGAAGAGTAACCATATAAAACTCAGAAGGAATGATGCTATAATAAAATATTCAAACCGGCCTTATTCTTTTTGAAATAAATATAATTAATTCTCCTTTGTACCACCATGGCAAACACACAGAAGAGGCAATTGGAGAATTATCATAATTTAAACAATATAATTAATAAAGTTAACCAAGCATCACTGAAACCCTCTGTTATATTTAAGAAAAAATACTCAGAACCTTTTGCTGTATCTGTGAAGATAAATAAAACAATGGAGTTAGTGTAAAGTGGTGTAAGAAGACACCAAATCTAAACTTAAAGATGAGAAACTAAAAATGTACAAACTAATTTTTGTCTATGTATTTGCAGATAGGAAGGAAAAAAGAGAATAAGTAAACCTAGGTACTTTTATACAGAATTATTAAGCATAAATCTTTATCACTGAATACAGAAATTCCCTGTGACAGTATGTAAGAGAAAAGACTTATGTATTTTTAATTAAGTTCAATGTACTTCCAAAGGATTATAAGAATCACATACCAAAAGCTTACCAAAATAATTAAATTATAGTATTTCATGAAATAGAGTCTGATGCATTAAAAACATGGTTGGAAATAAAAGCAGTAGCCAATACCGTGGTTGGTTCTGATTTTTAAGAACCATGGAGGATTTCCTATTCTACAAAGTTACTCGGAAAAAAATTACTTTATCTGTAAGGAGACCCGTAAAAGCTGTGAAATTGTAAAATAACTAAGGTTTTATCCCCTTTGCATTGGCTACACAAAGACAGCAAAGGAAAGGAAAACACAGAGCCTGACAAAAGACAAACTGGGACTGAGAAATTTGTTGCCTTGGGCAAACTCTAGTGTAGGTAATATTTTTTGACATATCTGCCTCACTAACATTAGAAAAGTCCCAGGTCAATAATTGAAGCCAAAGATATTGAAATGCCTGAAATGCTAGACAAAGAATTCAAAAGTGTGCTTATGAAAATAAATGATCTCAAAGAAAGCACAAATAAGCAAATGAATGAAATGGCTAAGACAATTCATGTACTTGAAAAAGTCTCTAACTTAGTAGAAAAATTTAGCAAATTAAGATCCTGAAAAAGTCAAATAGAAATTCTGGAAACAAAAAACTTAATAAACCAAGTAAAATCAGTGGACTAGATCAAGAAGAAGAAAGCATTTCAGTGATGGAAGACGAAGTTGAAGAAATACTGCAATCAGACAGCAACATACACACACAAAATAAAGGAATACAACCACAAATTCCAAAAACTATGAGACAAATGTTGAGATGAAACCTAAGAATCCATGATATAGAAGAAGGAGCTGAGATTATAACTAATAGCATTTAAAATCTATTCAATGAAATAATAGAAGAAAACTCCCCAAATCTAGGGGAAGAAATAGAAACCCAAATGATAGAAGCATTCAGAACTCCAGAAAAAATCCTCTCTATGCCACATTATAGTTAAAACACTAAAAGTACAAAGAAAAGAAATAATTTTAAAGGCTGCAAGAGAAAAACACCAACACACTTACCAAGGGAAATCCGTCAGAATAATATCAGCCTTATCAATAGTAGCACTAAAAGTCAGAAAATCATGGAATGATATATTTCAAGCAAATAATTTCCAGCCAAAACTAATATATCCAGCAAAGTTATCCTTTAAAATAGAGAATTAAAAACTTTCCAAGATAAAAAATTTAAACAATTCATGACCACTAAACCAGCACTGAAGAAGATATTTAAAGGAACCCTGGGGCTGGGATTTAGCTCAGTTGGTAGAGTGCCACTCTGCAGTCTCTGAGGTCCCAAGTTCGATTCCCAGCACCACAAAAATGGGAGAAGGATGTGACAATCCACTCACAAGGCAATCTGGAAATAATCAGCCATTGAAAACCCTACAAGGGTCGCTATAAGTTGGAGATGACTCGACGGCACCTAACAATAACAACACACATAAAGGACAAAGAAAGGCATAAATATAAGAATATAGTAATGAATCAATCCTATGAAAGGAACATACATACAAATGAGAGGAAAGAAAGAAACAAGTAACTTAATAAACCAGAAATCCCCTCATATGAGGAAAGGAGAAAGTAAAGAACAATTAACCCTCAAACCAACTAAAAAAAAATAAAAAATTACACAAAATACAAAATTCCTCTCAACAATAACTTGAAATATAAATGGGCTTAATGCTCCATTTAAGAAATGGATTATCCAATGGTACTAAGAAACAAGATTCAACTATGTGCTGTCTTCAAGAGACACATCTCACAGAAAAAGATACACAGAGACTGAAAAGAAAATGCTGAAAAACAATTTACCAAACATTTTTGTTGTTAGGTGCCTTTGAGTCAGATATGATTCTTAGTGATAAGTACAACAGAATGAAACACTACCCAGCACTGTGCCGTGCATGCAATCTTTTTAGTGTTTAAGCTAATTGTGGCAGATTCTCTATCAATCTAGTTGAGAGTCTTCCTTTATTTCTTTGACCTGGCTCTCTCCCAAATTTGATGTCCATCTCCAGGGATTGGACCCTCCTGAAAACTTATCCAAAATAGAAATACACAGTCAAATGGTCCTTGTTTCCAAGGAGCACTCTGGTTGCACTACTTCTAGGACAGATCTGTTGGTTCTTTTGGCAGTCCATGGTATATTCAGTATTCACATCCAGCACCATAAATCAAAAGCATCAATTCTTTTCCTGTCTCCTTATTCAATGTCCAGTTTTCACAAGCATATGATGTGACTGAATATCATGGCATAAGTCAGGCACATCTTTGTCTTCAATGTGACAGCATTACTTTTCAACACTTTAAAGAGGTCTTTTGCAACAAGTTTTCCCAATGCAGGGCATCTTTTGATTTTTTGACTGCTGCTTCCATGGGTGTTGATTGTAGAAACAAGAAAAGCAAAATCTTGAAGAAGTTCAATCTTTTCTCCAATTACTATAGTTTCTTCCTGAATCAGGTGTATAGATTTTTGTTTTCTTAATGTTGAGGTTCAATCCACAGTGAAGGCTATGATCTTGGATTTTCATCAGTAAATAAATGTTTCTAATCCTCTTCACTTTCAGCAAGCAAAACTATGTCATCTGCATAATGTAAGTGGTCAATGAATCTTCTTCCAATCCTGATATCATGTTTTTCTTTATAAAGTCCAGTTTCTTGAATTATTTACTCAACATAGAGATTGAAGAGTTATGTTGAAAGGATACATCCCTGACACACAGCTTCCTGACTTTAAATAAAGAAATGATTCCTTGTTTTGTACAAATGACTGCCTCCTAGTTTATGTACAGATTCCTCATGAGTACATTAAATGCTTTGATATTCCCATTCATTGCAATGTTATTTATAATTTATTATGGTCCACACAGTCAAATGCCTTTGCATAATCAATAAAACATAGATATCTTTCTGGTATTCTTTGCTTTTGGATAATATCCATTGGATATGAGCAATGATGTCCATGGTTCCTCACCCTCTTCTGAATCCAGCTTGATTTTCTTGCAGTTCCCTGTCAATATTCTGCTGCAGTCACTTGTAATGATCTTTAGAAAAATTTTACTTGTACATGATATTCATGATATTACTCAATAACTTCCATATTTGATTGGATCCCCTTTACTGGGAATAGGCACATATATATGAATCTGTTTCAGTCATTTGGCCAGGTAGCTGTTTTCCAAATCTTTTGGCATAAACAAGTGAACACCTCCAAAGCTGCATCTGTTTGTTGAAATATCTCAATTAGTATTTCATCAGTTTCTGAGGCCTTGTGTTTTGCCAATGTCTTCAAGGCAGCTTTCACTTCTTCCTTCCGTGTCACTGGTTCCTGATCCTATGCAACGTCTTGAAAATTTTGATCATCCACTAATTCTTTTTGGTATAATGACTCTTTGTATTCCTTCCATCTTCTTTTCATATTTCCTGCATCATTTAGTATTTTTCCTATAGAATACTTTAGGATTGCCACTCAAAGCTTTAAGCTTGAGAAAAATGGAGCTTATTCTTCCCTTTTGCTTTTCTATCTCTAGCTCTTTGTTATTGTCATTGTTAGGTGCCATCAAGTCAAGTCTGACTTATAGCTACTTTCATAGGGTTTTCAGTGGCTAATTATTTTGGAATTGCTTAGGGATTGGATTGCCATGTCCTTCTCCAATTTTTGCAGTGCTGAAGATCAAACCTGGATCCTCAGAGAATGGGGAGCAGCACTCTACCAATTGAGCTAAACTCTAGTCCCCAGCACTTTGAACATGTCATTATAACGTTTGACTTTGTCTTCTCAACCTGCCCTTGGAAATCTGTTCAGTTCTTTAACTTCATCATGACTTCCTTTTTCTTTAGCTCCTCATTGTTCAAGGGCAAGTGTTAGAGTCTCTTTGACAAGTAGTGGGGTCTTTTCTTTTTTCCCTGTCTTTTTAATAACCTTTGGCTTTCCTCATGAATAATGTTTTGGATGTCATGCCACAATTCGTCTAGTTTTTTATCATTGGTTTCTAACTCATCATTCTGTTCTTGAGATGGTCTCTGAACTTATGTGGGATATACTCAAAATCATACCTTCAAGCTTGTATACTTGTTCTAATTTTCTTCAGTGTGAGTTTGAACTTGCATATGCACAATTGATGGACTGATCCACAATCAGACCTGGTCTTGTTATGACTTCTGATATTGAGGCCTTTCACCATCTCTTTCCATGAATGTAATCAGTTTTTTTTTTTTCTTTATGTTCAATCTGGTGAACTCTATGTGTATAGTCACTGTTTATGTTGGTGAAAAAATGTGTTTGCAATGAAAAAGTAACTATCTGATCTCCACACTTGTTTCTGTCACCAAGGCCATATTTTCCAACTACTGACTCTTATTTGTTTCCAATTTTTGCATTCCAGTCATTAGTAAATATCAGTACACCCCGACTGCATGTTTGATCAATTTCAGACTGGTAAAAATTTTCCCTTTCTTCATTTGTAGGCTTAGTGGTGGGTGTGAAAATTTGAATAATGGTCATATTTACTGACTTTCCTTTCGGTGTATGGATATTATTCTCTCATTGGCAGCAGTGTACTTCAGGACAGATCTTGAGTAGGTTTTTTTTTTGCTGATGAATGTAACCCCATTTCTCTATAAGTTTTCATCCCTAGCATAGTAGATTATATGATTTTCTGATTCAAGATTCTGATTCTAATACTAGTCCATTTTAGCTTACTTATGCCTAGAATGTTGATTTTTATGTACTCCACTTCACTTTTGAAGATTTATAATTTTCCTAGATTCATACTACATATGCCTGCAGCTGTACCACAGTGGTGTCTGATCTCATCAGATCTCAGAAGCCAAGAAGGATTAGGCTTGGTGAGTACTTGGATGGGAGACCAACTGGGAATACTCGGTGGTATGGGCTTGGGAGAACAACCCACACCCACTCCCCCAAAAAAATCAATCAGCCACTGAAAACTCTATGAATAGCAGAGAAGCACCAATTGTGTTTTACCTGTTGTACATGAGGTCGCTATGAGTCAGACACTGATTCAATGGTACCTAACAACAACATACTACATACATTTCACCTTCCAATTATTAATGTATGTTTACAGTTATTCCTTCTCATTTTTAGTCATGTTACATTAGCAAATTGAGGTCCCTGTGGCTTTACTACATTTCTATACATAAGTTTGACTCTACTTTGAGGAAACAACTCCCCCCAGGCATCTTTTGATTGCCTTCAAACTTAGGGCGAACATTTTCTGGCACTATATCTGACAGTGTTTCTCTCTTATTCCTGATGTTTTTAATGGATAATTATTTTGGGAGTGGGCTTCCAGGTCTTTCTCTCTAGTCTATCTTAGTCTGGAAGCTCAATTGAAGCCTGTCTACCATTGGTGGCCCTGCTAATATTTGAATTACCAGTGGCATAGCTTTCAGCATCATAGCTACATGCAAACTCCCACAGTATGTCAAACTGACAGAAAAGTGGCAACCTAGAATATAAAAATAACTCACAAAATTAAATACCAGAAAAAATACAATCAATAAGTGTCCAACTGAACTGAATAGATATTTCTCAAAAGAAGAAATATAAATGACAAATAAATAGATTAAAAAAAAACTCAACATCTTTAGCTATCAGGAAAACTCAAGTTAAAACTATACTGAGAGTTCGCATCTCACCCAGTCAGAATGACTAACATCAACATAACAAAAATCAAATGCTGGCAAAGACATTGGGAATAAAGGAATCCTTTAACACTCTTGGTAGTACTGTAAACTAGTACAGCCATTATGGAAATCAGTATGGGTGTTTCTCAGAAAACTAAAAATAGAACTACCATATGACCTACATATACCATTCCTGGGTATATTCCCAAAGGAATCAGAATCATCTTCCCATAGAGACAGTTGACCTTCCATGTTTATTGCAACACTCCTCACAATTGCCATGATATGGAATCAGTCCAGATGTCCATCAACAGATGAATGGATTTAATAATATAGTATATATACACACAATGGAATATTAAACAGCCATAAATAAAATGAACTTATGTCATATGTAAAAAATGAATGGACCTGGAACTCATCATTAAGGGAAATAAGCCAGATTTAGAATGAGAACTACTATGTTTTCACTCATATGTGGAAGCTAGATTTACCTTACAAAGAATATGAGTGTGTGTGTGCATATGTGTATGTGTGTGTGTGCTTGTGTGTGTAAGAATGGCATATACAGGGGGATGTATCTGGTAGAGGGAGACTATTAATGAGAGGCAGAGGGGGAGCAAAATGGGGAGCAGGAGGGACAAAACTAGTGCAAAATATGATACAATGATGTGAAAATCCCATAAGGAAAATTATTATACTGTAGGCAAATTTAATTTAAAAAGAGAAACCTCAAAGAAAACAAACTCGGGCCTTTAGTGTTAGTAGGAAAGCACTTTACAAGCTTCATGCAATCTATCATTTATGTATTCAGAAAACCATTAGGACTTCCTGAAAGTAAATACATAAATAAATAGATATTTTTTGAGAAACATATTGTGTTAATTCTTTTGCAAAAGAAAAATGATGACACATGATTCCCATCTTTAAAATTTTAAAGTTCAGGTAATAAAACCTTGAAAACACAACAGCTGTCACTATACTGAACAGAGGGAAATGGGAACCCTTCTCTCACTCTCTCACTCTCTGTGTCTCACACACAATAGCACACACACATGTGCACACACATGAGTTTTCCTTGGGGCTGGTGCATTACTCAATGGGATAGTATGTGCTTAGTATGGATAAGTCCCTGGGTTCAATGTTCAATTACTAGCACCAAAAAATTTTTGAATAAGAGTTTTCTTTCATCAAGTAAGCACATTGTTAAATCTCATATTACAGATAAACTTCTTTTAATTGTTGTTGTTGTTGTTGTTGATTATTCATTTTTTAATGAAAAGAAAAATTATATGTTAAATTTCCACAATCTTATGCTAACTTATGGCCTGCAGCCATAGCCCTGTGGCATCCGATCCCATCAGATCTCGGAAGCTAAGCAGGGTCGGGCCTGGTTAGTACTTGGATGGGAGACCGCCTGGGAACACCAGATACTGCAGGCTTGGGAGAAGGACCTGGCAACCCGCTCCCAATAACGAATCTGCCATTGAAAACCCTATGAACAGCAGAAGAAGCACTGACAATAGTGTTTCGCCTGTTGTATGTAGGGTCGCTATGAGTCGGATACCAACTCGACGGCACCTAACAACAACAACAACAACAACAACAACAACAACATGCTAACTTATAAGGGAAATGTTTAATTTACCTTTACTCCCTCTTATTTATTAATGAAAGATTCACAGCCCTTTTTTTCCCATTAGTACAAAGTTAGCCATAGCTCATGGTGTTATAATACTTAATACTTTTTGTATAAGTTTCTAAATATTTTCATATTGACATCTATATTCTTCTTGTGCTCAAAATTATTTTAAGAAAAGACATTTAAAAAATATATTGACACGTAATAATTGTGCATGCTTATAGGATACAATGTAACATGTAATATTCTGGTGCATGTGTACTTGCATAATGGTCAAATCATAATAATTAGTATACCCATTGTCTTAAAAATTTATTATTTTTATTGGAAAAACATACAAATGCCTTCTTTTAGCTATTTAAAATATAAAATTCATTAATCTAAGCTGCAGTCACCCTGTGCAATACAGTACCAGAACTCATTCCTCATATCGACCTGAATGTCCATTGGTGGATGAATGGGTAAAGCAATAGGATATAGTGGAGGTGCCAAAATATATACACATTCAAGAGACATTATCTATGTATTACTTTTCAAATTTGAATTGAATTGAGGTAGCAATGTGCTTTGTTGTTGTTAGGTGTCATCGAGTCGGTATCCGACTCATAGCCACCCTGTGTACAACAGGGGAAACACTATTGTCAGTGCTTCTCTGCTGTTCATAGGGTTTTCAATGGCAGATTGATTTTTGGGAGGAGGTTGCCAGGTCCTTCTCCCAAGCCTGCAGCTTCTGGTGTTCCCAGGCAGTCTCCCATCCAGGTACTAACCAGGCCTGACCCTGCTTAGCTTCCAAGATCGGACAGGATCGGATGCCACAGGGCTATGGCTGCAGGCAGCAATGTGCAGTATGACATTTATTCAAAAGATAGGGTTCATTGAATGTAAGCATGTGACACATTCTTAAAAATCCCAACATGTACATACATTTTTGGCACCCTCTGCATATAAATATGTGTGTATGAAAGTATGCATGGTGGAATGTTACTCAGTTATAAAAAATGAAATCTTATCATGGATAAGCATGGAGGACTGTAGGTTGAGTGAAGCAAGCCCAAAACAGAAAGGCAAATACTGCATGATCTAAACTATACATGGAGTCCAATAAATTAATCTCATGGAAACTGAGAATAGAATAGGGATTAATAGAGGGTGGGGGAATAGAGGAAAGGGAAGATGAAAATTGTTGATCAATAGGTACAGTGTTATGGTTAAACTTTTTTCTTACCATTTCTAAGTGGTTACATTTTTATTGTTTATGTCTTATTTAGCCTGCAGCTTTACCCCTGTGGCGTCTGATCTGTCAGATCTTGGAAGCTAAGCAGGGTTGAACCTGGTTAGTATTTGGATAGAAGACCACCTGGGAACACCAGGTGGTGTAGGTTTGAGAGAATGACCCGCAACCCAATCCCCCAAAACAACCAGCCATTGAAAACCCTACGAATAGCAGAGAAGCACTGACAATAGCGTTTCACCTGTTGTATGTAGGGTCTCCATGTGTCAGACACTGACTCAATGGCACCTAACAACAACATGTCTTATTTGAGATTAATTGCGCTGTCAGCAGAAAGTATAGTTTTGCATTCCATTTTGAGGAATTAATTGACATTTTCATTGTAGTTGAATTCAGGGTTAATGTTTGAATTTTTTTTTTTTTCAGTACTAGGGGCTTGACCCCAGGGCCTTGGGCAAGTTTTGCAAGTGCTGTACCACTGTGCTGTATCCCCAGACCTTTGAAAATTTTTATCCTGATACTGGGTCTTGTTAAGTTATGCAGGCTGCCTCTGTCCACAAACTCAATCCTCCTGCCTCTGCCTCTCAAGTCTCTGGAATTATAGGCATGTGCCACAGTGCCTGGCAACGTTTGAAAATTTTTAGAAGTGATTTAAGAAAGTATATCCTATTATTTCTTAGGTTATTACTCTTACTTATTTTGTGAAAGACTGAAAGACATATCTCAAATTATCCTACCAATAGCATGTTTTTTCTGTTTCTCTTTTTACTTCCAGTAGTTTTGTACATAAATTCCAATTGCAAAGCAGTTTGACCCATCTCAATTACTAGAGTTTCCCTCACCTTAGTGTAAAAATAGACATTTTCCCCACAAGACTAATCCCAAGACGGCAGTGAAAATTCCAGGATAGATACTGGACCTTACTTACTCTTTCCTCTCCAGTAACATTAACTTTTAAAAATAGAAAAGAGAAACTTAAGCACCTGGGAAGTGCAATGGTTTAGAGGCTAAAATTATACAGAATGAAAAACACTGCCCCTTGGAGTCTGCACTCTGAGGAGGGGTCAGGACACAAATCATGTTTGCTAGGTGATTAATTCTCTTCTTACATGTATTACTAATGTTCAGGGTACAAACATTTATCCTCTGTCCCCCCCCCCATCTAGAAACCTCACTTTAAATGATGTACACAGAAAATCTGACTTGATGAAAATAAATACTGTTTGTATACTTTCAGTAAACTTTACTATGAATAAGCTCACAGAAAAACTTTCTAGTCTTCACAGAGTAAGAAACATTGGCCTCTCAAATAGAAGGATGTCCTATTTTAGGAGCTGTAGCATCAAAATCTATAATTTATCCAGTCTATTTTTATCTATTGCATAAAGTGTTCCTTTGGAAATTGCTTAAAATTATGGATATATTGCCATCATTTAATCATTATTTAATATTTACTGACCATGTGCCAGAATCTATTAAAAATCCTACATCCTGAGCATATTCAACAGAGAAAACAGCAGTTCTCAGCTAAATGTTAACTGTTATTCTCCTTTCCTTGGAAACATACCAAGACTTTGGAAAAAAGCCATAATGTGTCTTTAGCAATTTATCTGCACTGTTTAAATAAAACCTGCCCAAATTACTTACTCATGAGGTAGAACTAATGATCTAGGCTCTCCTTGGTATTATTGATAACATTTTAAAACTGAAGAGATGTAATATATAATAAGTTTTTTGGGCATAAAAACCAAAAGTTTCTCATGCATCTTTTCCAAGGTATGGACCCTTGACCTGTTAGTAACCAGCACACAGGGGCTTAATGAAAAAGGTTTATACTTTGCACAGTATAAACCTGTATTTGTGAAATGTCTTCTTCAGGATGCTGTCAATAACTCTTTTATCTTCCTCATTTACCCCCTTAGTGGAAGGATTCTCTTTCATTATGTCTTATAGTCACAAAATGACTGAGGTGTTCTCAGCATGCTGTCTTGTTTGCAAACAGAAATGAAAAGAAAAAAGTAGGAAGGACTGGTACCTACATCAAAGATGGCAAAGCTTTCTTCATGTAGCATGCACACTCCTAGCTGCACTGTATGGGAGTCTGTGATGTTGTATACTTTTAACTGGGTACAGTGCCATTGTGTACAATATCAAATCATCTTAGGAAAGAGAAAAGGAGGTTTTGTAATCATTAGCAGTTTCACACAGGGACTTTCTTCTCACATGAGATAGAGTACTGCCTAGCATTAGGACACATTTCAATCTATGCCTGGATGGAAATAGGCAAAGCTTCTGTGGGCCCAGAGTGTCTTCATAAGAATGAAATAAAAAAGAAAAAAGGGAAAAAAAGAGATAATCCTTCTGAGTGACTATAGCCCTGTATAAGAACATATAGCTTAGGAAAAGGAATGTGATGTAGATTTTAGCTCCCACTTACCTCTTTGGCAAGATATCCTTGTGCAGTGAACAACCTGCACAGCTATATGTGGAAGCACTACAGACAAGACAGAAGTAAAGTAGAAGGAGGTGATTAGCAATTGCTTTTGGCTTATTTGACATAAACCTGTTGTTTGTAACTACTCAGCCCTTACTCTCTTAGAAGCAATGGTGACCATGCTTAGCAATTACACTGTATTAGCAGTGACTGTGGGGCATATGTCTGAGACATTTAGTGTTCTTAATGGAATTTTCCTGATGCTAAGTACACTTTTGATAGCTGAAAAGGAGGAAAAAAATCTAGTTTCTTGGGATATATAAGCAAAACCTTAAGTTATCAAAAGAGTTGTCAAAGAGTTTGTTATTAAACAATTATAAGAAGTAATAATAATGTTATCAGCATATACATAGGATACATTCTAAGTAGAAAATATCCTTCTGGGCATCTAGAAAGATGTACTGTAATCAACATTGATGAACAAGGGATACTGAGGCTACTATCACTCATCCTTGCTGTTTTTCTGCTGGATCCAGTATACTTTTTCCTTCAGTGTAAAATAATTTAACAATCCAGAAAGAAGAACATATGATATCTCTCAGCTATGATTGTATTAGCTCTATCTCCCCTGTTTGATCTTGATACAGACTGTATCACCATCATTCTAAATATGATGCTATTTGCAGAACAAAACACATGATCCCTCTTTGACAGGAAGGCTTGCCAATCATCCTTAACTGCTTTCTCTTTAGGTATTTGTCTTTTAGGCAAGATTATTAAGAGTGAGGGGCTGGGGTTTAGCTCAGTTGGTAGAACACCTTCTCTGCATTTTCTGAGGACGCAGGTTTTGATAAACAGCGCTGCAAAAATGGGAGGAGGATGTAGCAGTTTACTCCAAAAAACAATCCTGAAACAATCAGCCATTGAAAACCCTCTGAGGTCCCTATGAGTTGGACCCCACTTAACAGCAGCTACTAACAATTAAGAGTGAGATATACTCTTTCTTTGAAGAAGTTAGATCTTATATTACTAACTCATTACTCCATACTGCCCTTCATTTGCCTATGGATATTCTGCCCTATTTTTTACAAGAGAAATTCAGCAGTAAAATACATTCTGAGTAAGGAAATAGTCTTCATGTTGCATGCTTTATAATAAAAAAATCATAGAAGGGACTTTAAGAAGTCATCTAGCTCACCTCTTGCCCTACATTTGTCAAATCACTAAAATCTGATAGCCAATGTTCTGGTTAATATTTCTCCACAGGGTGTACAAATTTTTTCCAATAATCATAGGTTTGGACAACATTTTCCACATGTCCGTCCATTCATTTATTCGTTACTTAAGAATTTATTCACTATTTTGTTCTATGCAATTTTCAAGACATTGATGAATGAATAAGGAATTGTTACTTTGGGTGAAAAATCCAGAAATTTAGGTATTTTTTACCATGGCTGATTAGCAACAGTTAACAGGAATAGAAATGGCAAAGTGAGAGAAAGGTGTATAAGAGTAGAACT
Source organism: Pedetes capensis (assembly GCA_007922755.1). NCBI lineage: Eukaryota > Metazoa > Chordata > Mammalia > Rodentia > Pedetidae > Pedetes > Pedetes capensis. The sequence continues at coordinate 120,235 of VMDO01004370.1, forward strand.
TACTCAGCAGCACTTCCACTTTGTTTGCATCTTGTCTGGCTTCAAGGTAGGTTTGGTCCAAAGCATTGGGGTAGAGCTCAGCCAACATGCAGTAGCTCCAATCTTTGTGCTGTGGAGAGATAAGAAATCTCAGAGACGTAGGGGCCACATCTTTCATTTCTGAAACTGCACTCAGATACTTGATTTCATGTTTTCACCACTTGCTGCTCTCCACATTGTGTCAGCGGTCAACATGTGTCTTTACTCCTAAAGGGGGTCAAATGTCAGACATATTGACCAGTTAAGGATCTTGGATAAAAAGCAGGTACAAAAAGAACACTTTGATCTGGATCCTATTTCTTAAAAGCAGATGATAAGAATTCTCATGTGAAAAACACCTTCCCTATGGTAGAAAGAAAGGCACTATCTTCATTCAAGGATGAGAAGTTGTAACCAAGAGAAAATTGTTCAGATCTCATTAATATAATTCTGACTTTAAAAGTCTCCTCATGAAATTCATTTGCTTCTCCACATGTACCTATTCTTTGTCCAATCTGGTATTTGTAAGCCTCACAGATATTGCAGATTCACTTTAAGATCACTACAATAAAGCACGTATGACAACAAAGAGAGGCACATGATTTTATGGGTTTCCCAGAATAACATAAATGTTATATGTACACTATATTATAGTCTATGAAGTGTATGATATCATTATATATATGCATACTTTAATATAAAAGTATTGGTAAAAGTGATAACAACCAGGTGAGCCTTCAGTAAGTCATAATCTTTGCCGATGGAGGTTCTTGCCTCCTTATTGATGTCTGCTAACTGATTAGCATAGTAGTTGCTGAAGATTGGGGTAGTCATGGCAATTTCCTCTAATAAGACAACAGTGATGCTTACCACATCAATCGACTCTTCACAAAAGTTTTTTTCGATAGCAGATGATGTTTTTGGATAGCATTTTACCCAGAGTAGACATTCTTTCTTTCAAAACTGGAGTTTATCCATTCAATTCCTGCCACTGCCTTACTACCTAAGTTTATGCTTTATTCTAAATCCTCTACTGTCTTTTCAGCAACTGTCATAGCATCTTTACCAGGAATAGATTCAGTCTCAAGAAACCACTTTCTTTGCTCATCTATAAGAAACAACTTTTTATCTATTGAAGTTTTATCATGAGATTGCAGCAATTCAATTTCATCTTCAAGCTCCATTTGTATTTCTAGCTCTTTTTCTGTTTGCTGTGCTGGGAATCAAACACAGGACCTCACAGAACACAGAGTAGCATGTTACCAACTGAGCTAAACCCTAGCCTTTACTATTTCTACCACATCTTAAGTTATTCCTCCATTGAAATCTTCAATGCCTCAAGGTTATCCATGAGTGTTAAAATCAACATCTTCCAAACTCCTGTGAATGTTGATATTTAAACCTGCTCCCATAAATCACAAATATCCATAATGGCATCCTTTCCAGAAAGTTTTTAATTTACTTTGTCCAGGTCCATCAGAAGATTCACTATCTATGGATTTTATAGATTTGTAGTTGTTAAGTGCTGTTGAGTCAGGTCCAACTCATAGTGAGCCTCTGTACAACAGAATGAAATGCTACCCAACACTGTACCATGCACATAATCTTTTTATGTTTGAGGCCAGTGTTGCAGCAACTGTATTGATTCTCATTTTGAGTTGTGCCCCATCAGCAAAAGGAGGTCCCTTGGGCTTTACTCCATTCCGATTATTACAGTCAACTCTATTTTGAGGAAACAACTCTTCCCCAGTCATCTTCTGAATGTTTTCCAGCTTGGAGGAGCTCATTTTCTGGCACTATATTTGACAATGCTTCTATGGTATTCATAGGGTTTTTAGTGGCTAATTGTTTCAGGAGTGGGCTGCTGGGTCCTTCTGCCTAGTCTGTCCTAGTCTGGAAGCTCAGCTGAGACTTGTCTACCACTGGTGATCCTGTTGGTATCGGACATTCCAATGGCATAGCTTTAGCATCACAACAACATGTAAGCCACCACAGTACAACCTGATAGAAGTAGGGGAATTATAGATTTAAAAAATACAAAACGTATATTTTATAAGATCTTACTATGTAGACTGGGTTGACCTTAAAGTCATGATCATCCTGTCTCAGCCTCCCAAGTGCTAAGATTACAGACAGGCACTGTTCTACCTGATTCTCAAAATGTGTTTCCTAAATAATAAGACCTGAAAGTTAACATTACTTCTTGATTCATAGTCTAAGGACTGGCTATTTTTTTAGCAGGTATGAAAACAGCACATTAATCTTTGTATACATCTCCATCAAAGTTCTTGGATGACCAGGTGCATTTTCAACAAGAAGTAATATTTTCAAAGATATCTTTCTCTTTTTTTCGAAGAAGTAAATCTTAATATTAGGCTTAGAATATTCAGCTAACCATGTTGTAAACAGATGTGCTGCCATCTAGGCTTCATTAGATTTATAGAACACAGGCAGAATAAATTTAGCATAATTCTTATGGGCTGTAGGAGTTCACAATGAAAAATGAGCATTAGTTTCAAGTTAAAGTTGCCCACTGCTTTAGCCCTAACAAGAGAGTCAGCCTGTCTTTTGAAGCTTTGAAGCTAGACATTGACTTTTCCTCTCTAGCTATGAAAATCCTCAGTGCCATTTTCTTCTAATAAAAGCCTGTTTGATCAACAACAGAAATTAACTACAGTTTCTTACTTAGACCTTCTGGATAATGTGCTGCTTCCCCTTGCACTTTTATGTTACAGAGAGTTATTTCTTGCCTTCAACTTCATGAATCAATTTCTGCTAGCTTCAGACTTTTCTTCTGTAGCTTCTATGACCTCTCAGCCTGCACAGAATTAAGAGAATTAGGGTCTTTTTTTGAATTAAACTTTGTCTTAGGGGAATGTTGTATCAGGTTTGATCTTCTATTCAGACTACTAAAACTTTCTCCATATCAGCAATGAAGCTGTTTTACTTTCTTAGCATTTCTGTGTTCACTGGAGTAGATCTTTTAATTTCCTTCAATAACTTTTCCTTGGCGTTGAGAGCCTGGCTTGCAGCCTATTTCAGGTTTCAATGTGCCTTCATTGTTAAACTTAATCATTTCTACCTTTTGAGTTAAAGTGAGAGACATGTGATGCTTTCTTTTACATAAACACTTAGCAGTCATTATAGGGTGATTAATTGGCCTAATTTTGATATTATGTCTCACAGAATACAGAGGCCTGAGGAAAGGGAGAGAGATAGGGGAATGAGTGGAGCAGTCAGAACACATATAATATGTAATTATTAAATTCACCATCTTACAATATGAATATCAAGAATCACTGATCACAAATCACTATAACAGATATAATAATATTTGGAAAGTTTGAAATATTGTGAAATTTACCAAGATGTGACACAGCATGAGGTACTGAAAAGATGACGCCAATAGATTTGTTTCATTCAGAATTGCAAAAACTTATATTTTGAAAAAAAAAGCAATATCTGAGAAGGGCAATAAAGTGAGGTGCAATAAAATGAGGAGTGCCTGTATACTTAAGAGTATCACTTTAGTTCCTAGGTGCTGTTGCTTATGTCCAATTTATAGGGACCCTATGTACAACAGAACAAAACACTCCTCAACACTGTGCCATGCCCAGCATTTGTCAGTACTTCTCTGATATTCATAGGGTTTTCAATGGTGGATTATTTCAGGAGTGGATTATCAGGTCATTCTCCCAAAATATCATTACGCACCACAAAAAAATTGTTTACGTCAACAATGGGCTGCTTATTAGATGTGGTCAGCAGCAGTCTCAACCATCATGTTTACCACATTTTTGATTGGCTTATTTTCTTACACTTACTTTAATCTTGTCTTTCTTCATCATGGCCCCCAGGATACAGAATCCTTTACTGATGCTGCCAGTAAGAAGTGACGTCAAGTGATTGACCTGAAAATGATATTAATGTGATTTTTGTTTTTAGGTGCCAGCAAGTCAGTCCGATTCATAGAAATCTTATGTACAACAGAAGGAAACACTCCCTGGTTCTGTGCTGGGCATATGATTCTTTTTTTATGTTTAAACCCGTTGTTGCAACCACTGTGTCAGTCCATCTAGTTGAAGGTCTTCCTCTTGTTGTTTATCTGCCACTCTCTCAAGCATCTTATCCTTTTCCAGGGATTGGTACCTCCTGAAAACATTTCCAAAATATGTAAAACATAGTCAAGCCATCCTAACTTTCAAGGAGCACTCTGATTGTACTTTGTCTAGGCCAGATCTTTTGATTCTTTTGTAGTCCATAGTATATTCAATGTTCATTTCCAGTAACAAAATTCAAAAGCATCAGTTTTTTTTCCTGTCTCCCTTATTCAATGTCCAGCTTTCACAACCAAATGATTTGACCAAAAATACCATGGCACGAGTCAGGTGCACCTTTGTCTTCAATATGACATGTTTACTTCTAAGCCCTTTGAAGAACTCTTTTGCAATAGTTTTACCAATGTAATGAGTCTTTTGATTTCTTGACTGCTGCTTCTGTGGATGTTGCTTGTAGAACCAAGTAAAGCATATCTTAGGTGACTTCAATCTTTTCTCTATTTATCATTAAATTGCTTACTGACCCAGTTGTAAGGATTTTTGTTTTGTTGTTGAGGTGCAATCCATACTGAAGGCTGTGTTCTTTGATCTTCATCAGTAAATGTTTCAAATCCTCTTCATTTTCAGCAAGTAGAGTTGTGTCATCTGCATAACACAGGCTATTAGTAAATCTTCCTTCAATTATGATGCCATATTCTTCTTCATGAAGTCCAGCTTCTCAGATTATTTGCTCAGCGTAGAGATTCAAGAGGTATGGTGAAGGGATACAGCGCTGACTGACACCATCTCCACTTTAAACCAGGCAGTATTTCACTTCAAACAACTGCTTCCTAATCCATGTACAGATTTCTCATGAGCACAATTAAATGTTCTGACATTCCCATTTTTCTCAATGTTATACATAATTTATTATCATCCACAGAGTCAGTTGACTTTGAATTGTCAATAAAACATAGACATCTTCCTGGCATTCTCTGCTTTCAGCTAATATCCATCTGACATCAACAATGGTTCCACACCCTCTCCTGAATCTGGCATGATTTTTGGGCAGTTCCATGTCTATATACTGCTGCAATCACTTTTGAATGATCTTTGGTAAAGTTTTACTTGCATGTGATATTAATGATATTTTTCAATAATTTCCATATTTGATTGGGTCTTCTTTCTCAGGAATAGGCACAAATATCATCTCTTCCAGTCAGTTGGCCAGGTAGCTGTCTTCCAAATCTCTTGGCATAAACGAATTAGCACCTCCACTACTGCATGTGTTTGTTGAAACATGTCTATTGATATTTCATCAATTCCTAGAGATTTGTGCTTCACCAGTTAAGACCATAAAGGTGGAAAATCAGTGAAGTCTAGGCAAGTGAAAGGAAGACATGATTAAAATAAGCTGGATGTGGAGAGAAGAGTAGGATAAAGAGCTTTGATTGCTACTCCATTTTGTCTTCTTTTGTGTTGAATGTTGATTGGACACCTTGTGGCAATCAAATTTTCTCTCTTTTAATATCTTTAATATTGTTCCAGGGACTTGAGAATGTTGGTTTTCAGTAATGCAGAAGACTGAGAGAGTACAGAGGACTGTAAGAATTTCAGCAATCATTGTGCTGTTTATATTGAAAAGATTGATGAGCACCAATTAGACAAATAACATTTATTCACTATCACAGTATGCCAAACACGTACTCAGTATTTTATGTACATTGTTTAATTAATAATTTCCACAAACCTATATAATATGCATTATTTAATTTTAATTTATTTATTTTTATTCCTTCTTTTTATTGATATAAATATTAATGTCTGAGAATTTTTTCTCATTTCTACTTTTTATTTTCAGTACTGGGTGTTGAAACCAGGGCCTTGTGCATGCTAGGTAAGTGCTCCACCACTGAGTTAAAATCTCAATCATTATTTTATTTATTTTATTTTATTTTTTAAATTTTGAGACAAGGTCTCAGTAATTTGTACAGGTTGCCTATGGCCTTGAATCTGCATTCTTCCTGCCTCAGCTTCTTGACTAGCTGGGATTATAGGCATGTGCCTTTGTGCCTGGATGCATTTCTAATTTTAATATAACCCATAGCTTTTTTAATGTGTTGTTTTCATACTATAATTTTAAAGATACTAAATACTTTAATTTGGATAGTACTTTTAAATTTTTCTATATAGAAGACTTTAAAGTTTCTAGTTTTATTGCATAATGTTCAGAGAGTACTATTTGTACTTTAAGAAACTTATCAATGTTTTCTTTGTGATTTAAAATTAACTTTAGTGACTATTTCTCATGCACTTCAAATGAAAAGGTACCTTTTATTATCAGAGTATAAACTTGAATGTACATTCATAAAATATGTCTTATTGGTTATTTTATTATCATCCTTGTCCAGTTGGTCTGACTTT